>VDFB02067566.1:0-55062 GCA_007258455.2 Sequoia sempervirens | reverse complement strand
GCTGGTATGGGCAATGTGGGAGTGCAGAGAGGCGAAGTTGTGATGCTTCTGCTGCCCAACTGCCCTGAGTTTGCATTCATCTTCTTGGCAGTCTCCTTGAGAGGCGCCATTGCCTGCACTGCCAATCCTTTCTACACCCCCTCGGAGATCTCCCGCCAGCTTAGATCTTGCGGCGCCCGTGTAATCGTCACCGAGGCTGCCTGTGTAGAAAAGCTGACAGATGAGAAATTGGTGGTTATCACCATCGACAGTCCGCCGCTGGGATGTCTGCATATTTCTGTTCTGGGCGAAGGATTTAATGAGATTTTTTCAGGTCGTGGTTGAATCTTTTGTTTGAGGGTGGCAGTGGTGAAAGTCTATCGATATCTTTAGCATATGAGTGTATAAGGAAGACTTGATAAATTTTAAATGCTCTCCTGAATATTAAAATATTGCATTTGATGCCTTTATTATTTGCATGGCAGGGATTATCTGATGCTGGAAATAGAGTCGAATATGCAGTGGAGGTCTGAGATAATGGCTATGTGTGCAGAAGACGTCTCTCCTCAATGAGTTTGTAGAAGATATATGCAATTAATAAAAATTCTATTACTACTAGAACTATGAGTGAGTCTGAAGGAGAAGCCGTCGATTTATTTGTGGTGATTTGAGCCCAATGAAGTTTCCGAAGGAGTCATTTTTTTCTTATAGTGGAGGCTGATAGCATCACAGATTTCATGCTTTTGTGATTGCATGACCTGTATGTTAATGCGTGTGCCTCTTATGTGCCTTCGGTGAGGAGTTGAATGTATAGTTTGTTGCTGAAACTTCATGTTTAGGTTATTCGGTAATGGCTGTGTGTGAAGAGAATACATCCTGAAGCAGATTTTAGATGCAGATCTAAAGGAAAGATAAGAGCAGACCTGAAAAAGGGTTTAAGTGCAGCACTTAAGGAGATTCTGATTTCAACAAGATAAGTTCTATTATTCCTTTAATTTTTCTATCTAATGATATTTGCTATATGACTACATCCTTCATTTGTATCAAGGGTAGTTTGATTTTATGAACTATTATTAATCTCTTTAAAATGCAAGATGCATCAAGGAGCAAATGGATATGGATTCATCCCTCGATTACACTTCTGTCATTCAGAGGGAGTTAAATTCCAAGAATTCAAGACACGAGTTGAGATCATGTCCAGGAAGAGGACTAAGGTTCTAAGCTCCATCAATAGAGGGGAGTTCACTTCCAAAGGATTTTTGTAATCTTTGTGTTGAGGCAGGGATCAAGAGGGAGTTTTGTGACTCGCTGAGATGAAGTGAAGGTGTCAGCTAAGTGGGTTGCAGTGTTGCAAGGCTAGGTGCTAAAATCCTTGGAAAACCTCTTCAGCTGCAGAGAAAAGAATTGCACAAAATAGTCAATCTGGATTTGACATTGGTAGCTCCACAAACCTATTCAGAATAGGGTGATCTGGGATGAGGTCGAGAAAGGCAGTACTAGACTCTCGCAAGTCAGTAGTGTTGGAGGTGTGCATAACCGTTCCTATAAGACAAGCATTGCAAGGAATCTTGGGCGAGGAGGTCAGGAGGTTGATACAAGTACTTGGAGCTTCAGAGGTAGTCACATCATCATGAAGATTTGTTGTAATGTATATTTCTCTGAGACGGAGAAATATGAGGTGAAAGCCCTTGTAGTGTATATTTTCTCTGAGACGGAGAAATATGAGGTGAAAGCCCTTGAGGTGAAAGCCCTTGTAGTGTATATTTCTTTGAGACGGAGAAATATGAGGTGAAAGCCCTTGTAGTGTATATTTCTCTAAGACGGAGAAATATGAGGTGCAAGCCCTTGTACATCTCTGAGACTAAGATGAGACGTCATGTTGAGAGACTCCATGACGACGATATCTTGTACATCTCTAAGACTGAGATGAGACATCATGTTGAGAGACTCCATGACGAGTATATCTTGTACATCTCTGAGACTCAGATGTGCTTTTCCACAAATGGGTGTAGCCATTGTGGACATCATGTTGAGAGACTCCATGATGAACCCTTGTACATCTTTGAGACTGAGATGTGTTTTTTTTCACAAATGGGTGTAGCCATTGTGGGCGTCATGATGAGAGAATCCATGACAAGGATATTTGAAAATACCTCCCTAGCTAAGAGGGAGTGTTAGTGTTTTAGTGGCAGGAGATATTTTCTCTTAATATAAAACCAATTCAAGGCAGGTTGGCCTTCACATTATAAACAAAGTTTGTATTTCATTCCAGGTCGGCCCTAGAAGGAAGGTCACCTGGCTTGTATATATAGGAGAAGGTGTCTCCTCATTTTAGCATCAATTCAATTCATTTTCAATTGGTATTTCTTCAGCAGTAGGTTCGCCCTTCGAGAGCAGCAGATTTGACTCAAGGAGAACACTTAAATATTTTGTGTATTCAAGAAATCGCACCATATATAAGTGCAGATCCATTGTATTGTATTCAGCCTTTCTAGGGCCTGATATTTTTTCTGATTTATAAGAGAATATTTTGCTGGGTTTTTCTCCCTTGAGTAGGAGGGTTTTTCCAGGGTAAATTCTGTGTTGTCTTCTTTGTGATTGTGTTTTCTGCTTAATTGCATTTCTGTTCATAAAATTAACACACACAAGGATAAAGAGCAGGAGCCTTGGGATCCGACAAATAGGTGCTTTGGATCTAATTTTTAGCAGCATATTTGACAAAAGTCTTCAAGGGTTTCAAATCAGATCTGGATTTTCCATACTAGCCGTACATCTCCAGCCAACCGTTCCAGTCAGGGATCCAAGGAAAACAAAATCAAAAAATATTGTTTTGGCTGATTTCAAGGAAGAAATAAGGATTACTTGCATTTCTGAAATTTCTGGAGCAGCAAGTCAAACCCTACATCAGGCCATATAGCATAT
The DNA here is from genome assembly GCA_007258455.2 of Sequoia sempervirens. NCBI lineage: Eukaryota > Viridiplantae > Streptophyta > Pinopsida > Cupressales > Cupressaceae > Sequoia > Sequoia sempervirens. The sequence continues at coordinate 52,161 of VDFB02067566.1, read as the reverse complement.
ACAAGCATTCCCAGCCAAGCCATACAGTTGTACTAGGTTGTACACCATACTAGTGAATGCAAAAAAGTATTGTAAAATTCTAATCAGCATTTGGAATAAACAAAATATTTTCTTGGAGGGTTTCATCAGAAAGTTTTTATTTTTATCTGCAAACTAGGGTTTCAAATTGATGATCAATTGACCATTGGCTGTTTGCTTTAAAATTTCAATTTATTCCATAAAAATCAGAAAGTTGCACAAAATATTGCATAATTTTAGTTGGGGACATTTCAAGGAACTTGTTAATCAAACTACCATCGATTGAGGATTGGATTGCCTATGATTGAGGAAGCATTGAGTTTATAGGCAGCACTGGGAGGAAAAGAAAAACATTCTTCTGAAAATTACAAACAAAAATCAACTTTTCTCTTAAGCTTGTGACACTGTCACAGTAGCTGATGGCATTTGGAGATGGAACCCTTCAAGTGTGTCAACCTGATTTCTTGGGGACAAAAACCCTCAAGAAGCAAGTCATGGTCCTAGTTCTTTGGGGATGGAAACCCTCAGGAAGCAGTATGTGGTTGAAAGTGCCCAAGATCATTTAGGTGTTCAGATTTACATGCTGGGTGCACACGATGAGTTGCATCAGTCTAGCATAGTTCAATGGTTTGAGTGTATTTGAATTTCACAAAAATAAAAATTATTTGTTGCTGGAATACTTCTGGGTCTATTTTGTCTTGTATGCATTTAGTTCGGGTCTTTACACAATATACAATATATATCTCAATTCATTGATTTCATGTCATTATCCTATTTCATATTAAATTTGTGATAATAATTAGCCAGACGAAAACACAAACCTAATAGTGTTATTAATAACAACAAAATTTTGGAGCACAGAAGAAGGGGAAGACAAGATACTTATGAATTTGTTAACAATATGCAATATATATGTCAATTCACTGATTTCATGTCATTATCATTTAGCATTGAATTTTGTCATTCTAATCAGTTATATGCATATTAAATTTTACTTTCATTTTACAATTTTTTTCCAAACTCCCAAACAACCTCCTAAACCCACCAAACAATTTGAGCCTTGTATGTATGCTAAACAAAAAGTATAAAATCATTATCTGACACAACGCTATACAAACTATATGAAGTTGAGCACTGCTTAAGTGAGTGCAAAAAAAATTAAACTGGAAAAATAAATGAGTATCTCTAGCATTAAAAATAACTGTAATTAGAGATGGTCATGAGTCATGTATTCTCTTGAGCCATTTCAAATAGTAAACAAGTGATCAAAGAAGAGAATATACTGCAAATGCATTACAGGTCAACATTAGAAACAAATTGCAGGAAATAATACAACTTATTACATCAGATATAATATCAGGATTGCATTCATCCAAGGCATAAATTCAAAATCAGCATATAGAGACAGAGCGAGAACATATTTACAAAGATTTTATTCCTTTTAAGCTATAAACCTTCTAAGATGAAGGCAACTCTTAAAACATTTAAATAGGTGCGGCATTTATGATACTTGCTTAATTGTCAGCAAGTATTACAAGAACAATTCACTATTAGATTTTTAAGTTAGCAAATATTTTGGCAACAGAATATACAATTACTGAATTATCTTGCAAACCTAATTCAGCTTCTTCACAATAGAATATCCCAATCAACAAAGGCTTCCTTTAAATAGACTAAATCAACATACTTACTCAAATCCATATTGTACATTACTGTTCGGTTGCACTGAGAATCTGAAGAGAGTTTTGATGCATTGAATTTTATCTTCATTTCCAATCTAGCATGTCCAAAAGCCATAGCACTTCACCGTCCGAATTGGCAGCATCACAAAAGTCCACTTCAATGCCAAACACATCCATATTTTCATCCTGAGAGTCCACCAGCAGCAATGCCATCCAAGCTCTGATCTCAGACACAAATGGATACTTAGGCGCAAATCGCAAGTAATCATAGGCCAGTGCCCTATATGCTGGTCCATCAACGTAATCAAAACCAGACTTATCAATAATGCAGGCAACTTTGTCTTCGTCTCTCCGGCCAACAAGCAGAGAAACACGAATATTCTCACTGAACACAACCTTGAACCTGGGATTCACAGGAATAGTCATCTTGCAAGAAAGACTCTTCAGATGGTCCTTCATGATATCACAGATTCCAGCAGGGGGGTTGATAATCCCCGATCGAAGCAGTGATCCAGGAATTACATCAGAATACACTGACCGATCAGCCAACCATATGTCAACATAGAATTCAATATCATCAAAACTCAACCTAGGAACCGGAAGGGGACGGCGGTTTCTTCTGCAGAGACTCATGTAGAGCATGTGGTAACCCCTAGACGCACCAATTGGAGGAGGCCTCTTGTCTTTGCACAGAGAAGGCCATCTTTGGGCGCACAATCTTTTCCAAAAATAGTCCTCTTTGGCTACGTCTCTCCACTGCTTGCATACACGCATGCATGAAGCCAGGTCTTGTCCACTCATGAGGGGGAAAATGACCTTTAATATCTCTCCGGAACACAAAATTTCTGCCATCTGTAGCTCAAACCAAACCAGACAATATCTATCAACACTCTAACACTATACCTTAACTAAATTTATACACTTTAAAAGAGAATGGCCTTCAACACCTCTTCAGAACATAAAATTTCTGTCATTTTTGCCTAAATCTGACAAAGCCAAATTTCCAGAAGCTTTCCTGAATGAACTGCATGGAATTTACTCAAGTTTTTATCTTGAATAATCCTAATTAGTCAATTCCCTAACACAAGATCCTAAACCGATTCATGTACTCTTCAAGACAATGGCCTTCGTCAACTCTCCACACCATCAAATTTCTCATGTATGGCTTAACCCTAACTAATCCAAAACAAGTAACAACCTAAACCTACACCTTGACCAGATTTAAGCACTCTTCGAGCAACCCATCTTGTCAAGGACAGTTTTAGAATACCCATTTCGTGTTAAATTCGTTAGACCAAAAACAGGCAACTCAAAACCCTTAAAAGTCATCTTTTGGTAGGTGGTATATCCTTCGGATCAAAGAAAAGGCAAATCCAAAATCCTAAGAATAAGAATCAGATATCGCCTGCATATACCGTTTCGTGGAGTAAGTCAGAATTAACTTTAATTGAGACTGCATAAATTGAATCTGGGTCGCGATCATAGCAATTTTCGTTGGAAAAAAATGGGTTGTAAAATCCCTAGAAATTTGAAAATGTATGTGCATTTGTGGATTCAGATCTTACCATTGAATGGAATTTGATGATGCCTCCTGCGATTCAAACCTCTGACCCCTATTCATCCAGTGTTAACGTAATCAGCTGGATCGAGATGTTAAACTTCTCGTAGAAGCATCTAATCTTTCAAGTCAAGACACGGTAAGCTGTTAATAATTGACTTTTTGGCTGGGTTGATATATCAAGTAATCGGATCCTTCTCACCATGGTTGGGTTAGGAATATTATTATCAGTTGATGTCTGGGTAGGAATACTAATGCATCAGTTGCATTCCATTTAATTTTTTTATTAAGAAACAATTTTATAGTGTATAATTAATTTTCTACTTTAAATAAGTGATAATATATATATATTGATTTATATTGGAAATATCCATACAAAAATTAAATTTTTATTTATTTTTTATAAATTATATTGGTGACGTTAAAATTATTTTGTTTTTTTGAATGATATTTATAAAGTCAATAAATCTATGTATTAAAATATGCACAAATAAAATTTAATATTAATTTTTAGTTGATAGTTATATTTTGTAACAATTTTTACTTGTCTCACATTGAAATTGTATTGTCCTTCCTAATATCCTAACTATATATGCTCCTTTACATTTTGTTTTATGTTCCAAAAATAAAAATCAACTACAATTTAGATAACAAATTAACACCATCTAACCATATTCATTAAATTATTGGTAAAAACTAGATGCAATGTATTCCTTGCTTAGATTGTATTTATCTTTTATTTTATAGTTGGTATTATATAGACTTTTTTATCATTTTTTAAGTGTATTTTATTTTACACTTGGTCTTATAGAGACTTTTTACTATTCACTTTTTTGGTGAATAGTATATTATTATCTTTGTAGTTCTTAAAAAGTAATAAAGATTTTATTCATTAAAAAAATTGATGGACACATCTTAATATAAAGAAAACAAGAAATGGATTGTGTCTTATTCATGTTGTTGATTAGATAGTGTATTTAGTGAAGATAAAGACTGTGAAATAGTATTTTTTTTGTTAGAGCAAAACAAATGAAGAACAAGAATTTGGGACAGAAGATGAAATGGATGAACTAGAGGGAAGATTTCTAAGAACAATGTCCAAAATTAGAAGCGACCCAATGTTGGATCCACCAGGTTGCAGTGGTAATTTAAATCCAAAAGAGCTTATAAACTGGATTTTAAAAATGGAGAAGCATTTTGACTTTGAAGCCATGAAGGACTTGAAGAAGGTAATTTTTTGTGTACAAAGTTGAAAGGGCATGCATTCCAATGGTGGAATCACATGCAAACAAAGAGAAAAAGAAAAGACATAAAGAAAATCAATTCATGGGATAGAATGGTAACAAAGTTGAAGGCCAAATTCTTGTTAGTAGGCTATCAAGTATATAGAAGAATTCACTAGAAAATTACTAAATTTGAATTAAAAGAAAATGAATGTCAAAGAGTATATAGAAGAATTCTACAAATTAAGTATTCAATTTGGGCATGTTGAAGATGGTGAAGAGAAGGTTTTAAGGTACAGTTATGGCCTACAAATATCAAATCAAGATGAAATTATCATAGTTACAATAAGAATATTTGAAGAAGCTTACCAATATGATTTGAAGGCAAAAGAAAAATTGGCAAATAAATAACAAAATAATTTTAGAGGTGAGGGAAAATTTTCATAGGGTCTAGAGGACAATCAAATAGTGGAAGACAAAAACAAACAAAAGAAGGTGAATCAAGCACAACATAAAATAATTAGCATTGTATCAAATTAACAAACAAGGAAATACCTCAAAGGAAGATCAAAATGAATCAATTAACTCATATGATAATTCCATAAATGATGTTCCACAAGATACCCAAAGTAGTTGAAATGAGTTTATTGAGTTGGATGGCAATATTGTAGATGATATTCCTACATGGTGTAGTGTAGGAAAAAGTATCCCTTTTTCACACTTAATTTGGGAATTAATATTAAAATGAACTTAATTATGCTTTAATTTAGTGTTGTAATATGTATTTTACATATTCACATTGAGTTTAGGGCCCTATTAATTAAAATGGACTTAATTGTGCATTATTTTAGTTTTGTAAAGGGTGCCTCTTTACACTTTCACACTTATTTAGGGTTTTATTAATTAATTGAGATTAATTTTCCTTAATTGGCCCTTTTAATTCAAATCCAAGCCTAATTAATTGTAATTTCCAAAGAGGAAAACCTGACATTCATTAATTCTATAACATAACACTTATCATTGAGCAATGTGTGTCCTAGGTAAGTGACCTAGGACCCATTCACCCATGGGCAAATGGGTCCTCACTGTGATGTAGAAGAAAGGACCTCTTGCTTGACATGGCAATAACTCATGATAAATTGGACTTAATGAGGCCTTGATTCAAGTGTTGTGAGGAATTTTATGCATCCACACTAGGTCTTGGACCCTTGCAAATTGAATAACATGCTTCTAACGATGTCTTGTAAAGGTGTTGTAAAGTCTTGTAATGGACTTTCACACTTTTGTAGACTTAATGAACCCATTTCTCTCTAATTCAACATTATAAAATGTGTTTAATAGCATCATCACATCAATCTAGAAGGCTTGTAAGATAAACTTAATGTTAAAACTAGTGTTGTAATGTGTCTTGCACATTCACATTGGTTCTTGTGCCTTCCTGGGCTATGTGGACCTCATTTTAATGTTGTAAAGTGTATTTAATCACACTTTCACATTGAATTTTGTGTCCCAAGCCCTAATTGATGTTCACATCATCATTAATATGCCCCTATTAACCCATATTGAGCATCTCGAGGCAATATTTGATAAAATACTCGACAAAGTTGCAATTTAAACCTTATTTCCTTATCTCTTGGCATCCTAGTTATCAAAATGGCCCCTGCAGGGCCCATTTTCCATTCATGGAAAATCAGTCCCATTTGGCTCAATTTTTACCTTTGAGTGGGAAAGATTGAAATTGGCGAATGAGTCCCATTTAGCTCATTTTTGACCTTTGAGCAGGAAAAATTGAAATTTAAGTTTATTATTTTCACATGTCGGCCTTAGGGATCCAATTTTTGAGCTAATAAGGTGAATTTCCTAGAAAATAAACTCTCTAAACCCTAAATCACATTCATTCTTCATTATTCATCCATCATTCTTCCATCTCAAGTCAAACAACATAGGGTTTCATCATTTCAAGTCACCAAGATATCAATTTTTAGACCTTCAAGGGCAGATCCTTCATGTTTTGCTACAAAATTTCAAGATCAAACATCATGGCAAGGTAATCAAATCCATTATTGCATGTTTCATTACTTTCTTTCATCATTTTAGTTTAATTACCTAAAAGGGGTTTGACCAAGGCAAACCCCCATGCCCTAACATTCATCATTTCTCTCTCTTGTCTTGTGTGTTTGCAAATTTGGACATCTTGGAAGCTTGGAAATCATTAAGAATCAAGTTGCAATTTTTTTTAGGTCTTCTCTTCATTGATCAAGCCAAAATATCAACAAAAACTCACTTTCAGGTTCAGAAATCAGAGTTTCAGAAGCAGACACCTGTAGAGAATCAAAGTGCAAACCAAGAGTTTTGGGTCCCACCTTTGAATATTCAGAAATTCAAAAGTGGACTCATTCACCATGGGTGGCGAATGAGTCCCACTCCAAGGTCATTTTTTGGTTTTCTGCAAATTTTTAGATACCCTTTTGTCAGAAATAGGTTCCAACACAGTTTTGCAGAACTGGGACTGATTCGCCCAGAATGGCGAATGAGTCCAACCAGGCCTGAAAATCAACATCAACAGCATTCTAGAATCCATTTACAGTCTCCATACATGTTCCAGGTGCACACTTTTAGTTTCATCAAGTTTTGTTGTAATTTGCATCCATTTCTAGGTCTTTTTGCATTACATAATGTGTTTTCAAACATTCTTCATGTCCTTAGTGTATATTCAATAATCAATAGTTGTCATTAGTTTTCTACATTTGAATCAGTTTATTTAGCCATATTCCACCAATATTGCATTAACTTTGAATGTAGACATAAGTGTTTTGGCCCTTCTTTCTCCTTTTAGGTGAAAAACCCTAGAAGTGCTAGAAAGGATTAGGGTGCCAAAAATCTATGTTACACTCACTTAGACCTAGGACCTAAATTTAAAATATGTTTAAATAGTGATATTTTAATGATTTCAAATCTATATTCACATGTTGGCTTGTGTTATTTGAATTTTGGGAAATTAATGTTACATACCTATAAATACAAGGTCATTCCACTATGTTTCACCTAGCAATTTTATGAGCAAGTGTGATCTAAGCAATCTAGAGATTTCTAGAGCATTTCAAGGCATTCAAGAGAAAATTTAGTGAAGAATTATCACATCAATCAAGATCCAATTGTCATATCAAATTCTTCTTGCATAATGCATGTTATTAGAGCTAATATGTTGATGTAGTGTTCATGATCCATTCAAGTATTCAAGGAATTGTTTCAAATCAAGTTTCAAGATCAAGATCAACATCCATTCAAGTCATTTCATGCTAGTTACAGACCTACATTCCAAGGTTTATTCAATGGTTTGGTGAATTGTGACATTTCTTTGTTCATTCATCATTCCTTCATGTTTCATTGTTTCATTACAAAGTTTAAGTACCAAAACAGGGTTTGACCAAGGAAAACCCCCATTCACCAAAAACAAAACATTTTTCCCTCTTAATTTGTGTTTATAGATTTAGGTGGAAGAAATCTCTAACATCTCTTAAAGAAAAAAATTGAAGAACTTGTCAAAGTTGCAAAAGTTGTCAAGAAATTTTTCATCTCACGAAAACTCAATTGTAGAATTTATTTTCAACACTTCGAACCTAAAACCTAGGAAAAATAAGAGATTCATATTTGTTGTAGAGACTCCCAAAAACTGCAGAAAAACCCTAAACCAGGACCCATTCGCCCCTGGGTGAATGAGTTCCAGGTCAGCTTTAGCAGAGCACTTTTGGTGACTAGTACACACCTTCTTACCTCTCTCAAAACTGCAATTTCATTTTTGGTTCCATCAATATTGAGCTTAATCTTCAAGATCCAAGTTGTAGATTGCATTTTGGATTTAGTTTTCTATTTTTAATCTTTCTCCCCAAAGTGTTGTTTAATCAGGACCCTCGTCCTTGCAAAAAAAGGAAATCAGTAGATTCACACTTTGACTTGATTCACCTCAAGGTTGTTAGTCATTTCATTGTGTGGATCTCATTTCATAATGAATTGAGGAAGAATAGGTCCATCACCCCTCATTTTTCATTCAATTCCTTTTTGTGGTGAACCTCCTCTCTTTTTCCTCATTTCACACGGAAAGGGAAAAGAAAAGTCAAACAAAAAATAGGGCGTGAGTGGGATATGACAAGAAAATTTCAGATTGATTGGGTGTCAAAGTGCCCATTCATTGAACCAATAAATAATACAAACAACTTAGAAGAACCTCTAATAGAATGCAAGTGTAAGATTTGTAGTTAGTTCAATATGGTAGGGATAAGAAGTTGAAGCTAAAACTTGACACTATAGAAAAGCATAATGGTAAAGTTTATGAAAAACAAATAATAGATGGAAAGGAAAAACTAGTGATAAGATAGAAAATAAAGGAAGAATGTCTTTATTTTAGGAATTCCCTCAAGTATGATGTGTATATGCAAAGAAACATGAAGCTTGTTATATGTGGAGGTACAACTAAAGCTCAATTTTGAAAGATGATGAGAGAAGCACAAAGAGCGAAAATTGTTCAATTGAGTGTTGTTTTTCATATTTTGACCAAAGGGCATTATATGATAGACTACCCATAATATAATAGTTTATTATATTTTATAGTATTCTTAACTTTCCTAGCACACATTGGTCAATAAATAGTGGATGGGAAGGGGCAAGTTGTCTTGTTGAGGTGAAAAAATAAAATTTAAAAGAAAAAATAAAGGACTCAACCTTTATTGCATTTTCTTTGGATGAAGTTACAGTGGTAGATAATACTTCTTGGGTATGTATGCATGTTTATACTATTGATAAAAATGTATGTTGATATCATCTACTCTTTGTTTATAAAATGAAGGAGAATCCAATATCAGAAAATCTATTTGGACTAGTAAAGAAATTTTTGAATGAAATTGAAAGTATGGATGATCACACAATTTCCAAAAAGTTGGTGTGTGTATGGGTTGATGGAGATTTAGTAATACAACATAATAAGAATGCTCTTTACATAAAGCTACAACTATTACTTCACCATACAATATTTCCATTCAATCCATGGCACATAATGAATTTAGCATTTAAAATCATGAGCAAGTTTCCTACAATATCAAATTTTGAAGATCTAGTTTGCAAACTCTACTCATACTTTTTCCAAAGTCCAAAAGGGTTTATGTAAAAAATAAGCTTCTTAAGGATGTGTGTGAGGGGGAAAATCATAGAGCGTCTAGACGAGATAAAACGTAATTGAAATAGAATCTAATCTATAATCAAGAACACTAATCTAAGATCTATTCCTACACTTACGAAATGAAACTAAACTATTATAGAATTCAAGAAACAAGATCAAAAGATCAAAGCATACATGAATTCATGAAAAAAGAATAGTGTTACCATCCTAACTTGGAGTATATTCATGAGGATGTGGTTGCTCATATCACTGTGAAGCCTCCATTGTTCACGTGCAAAAGCTTGAAGAACGATGCGTGAATGGTTGATTGAAGGTATGTCGAAGCTCTAACAATGGTGTTTCTACAGTACTTCATTGTCTGAATAGGTTGATTCTTCAATCCTTTTCTGTGAGGAAAGAGGTTTGTTATATAGAAAAATGTGATTTGAAATGGATGATCAGGATTGCATAGTAAGATATCTTGATCGACGGTCGAAAGGTGTTGAGAGGATTTAGACATGAATAATCTATGCAAAATAGATTACACAATTTGTGTGATTGGAGAAATAGATTGAATAATCTGTGGGATTGGGAAATAGATTGATCAGTCAGGGGATTGTAATTTGCTCAATCAGGAATAGATTGATCAATCAGAAATAGACTGAGAAATCAGGGGATCGTAATTTACTCAATCAGAAAAGTGGTTGAGAAAGATTAATTAATCGATTTAATTAATTCATTCATTTTGGAGTTGAATGTGTAAATCAAGTTTAACATTTGCAAATAAAATTGCATTGGTTTGATTTGATTTTGATGATGTTTTGAATAGTTTATTCAAATTTGGAGGGAAAGTGAGTTAATTAAATTATTATAATTTAATAATTCAATCAACTTTAGGGGAATAAAGTGGTTTAGTAACGTAATTAAATAATTGGTATTATTTAACCAAGCAGGACAAAGTAAAGTTAGATTAGGACTTTATTAAATAAATGTAATTTATTTAATTGGTCAAAATGATAGAAATATGAATTAATTAAATAATGTCATTTTATTTAATTAATAGCAGAAAAAGGGTTTTTGGGACTTTATTAAATAAATGAAATTTATTTAATTAGTCAGAAATGATGGAAACGTGAATTAATTAAATAATGTTGTATTATTCAATTGATAGGGGAAATTAGGGTTTTGACTGCAATTGATGTGAAATGTAGTGATGTTTGATTATAGTGATGTTGATGATGTGAGAATGTCATTTAGTATGTGTGATAAGTGTTAGGTCAATTTTACATGTCTACATTTTTCCCCTCTTCGATACAAAGTACTGATTGCTTTGTTTCAAAGATTCAATGTTAAGATCAAGATTTTGAAAAAAAATTATGCCCCACTATGCCCCGGCGGTCAACAGAATGATGGTAGGACTCTATGTTTCCCCCTTGAGAGGTTGGCCAAAAAAATTGATTTTGAGGTCAAGCTCACGATAATGTTCTATTTCAGTTCAAATGAAAAATTCAGTCTATAGGTTCCTTGATCTATATAGGATCTAGGACTAATTGCTTTTACAGAATGCGTAACGTAAAAGATCAATTATTACAACGATTAACATAAATGATTACATAATTAAATGCTCAAATGAATAAATGAACATAACATAAAATAAATGCCAAGATAATGAACTAAGAAAGAAAAGAGAGAAGAAATAGAGAGACGAAACCACAATTGATAACGGAGTTCGTCCCTAAGGACTACGTCTCTGGGTCCCTCTCCAATGGAGGACCGATCCAATTAGCTCCAAATTCAATTACAATGGCTTCAAGACTATCTCCTTCAAGCATTCAGCAGCATGTCATTACTCTGATGTGCAGAAACATCTTCAATCTCTCGAGCATTCTCTCGCTATCTCAACCTGGACTTGGGAAACAAAGGCCTATACCCCTCCTTTTATACAAAAAGTTTGCCTATTAGGCTTAACCACCAAATTAAATGCTCAACCTCCTTATGACCTCGTACAAGATATCTGGTATCTCCATTTTGGCTTCTGGTTCAGATTGTTAGAGGTGTTTTTGATTGTTTGTGGCTTAAAAAGCCATTTTGTTAAGGTTTGGTCTATATTCTTATAACAAAAGTAAACAAACTCCCATATTTGATCGAGGGTATGCCGTGGTGTGCCGGTGAACATATATTTTGTTAACTGCGTGGTCGGCGGTTCCAACCCCGCCGGCCACGCCTTATACCCGAATCCACTGATTTTAAACAATAAGAAAAAATGCGTCTATACAGATAGTTGGCGCCTATGTTTGATATAACGGCCAACGCCCCGGTTGTTCCGGCCGAGGTTGCGGGTTCGAGCCAGGATAAGACTTTTTGTTGAAACCAACTCAAACCGACCGCCGAAGACCTTGGCCACGTGTCCAAATGCCATTCGCCGTATATGCTGACTGTATCGCCTGCGTGTCACTGTCAAAGCCATCCACGTGTCGACCTCTCATTCGTCGCAGGTGCTGACCAAGCCGCCACGTGTCCGATGACTAGACTGTTGTCCGTACCATACGTCTGGACACGTGTCACATTGTGATTGGTCCGTACCGATGACCCACCTGCCACGTGTCTCAGCCGAATTCGTCCATGTGGATTCTGTACAGTACGGACGATCTGCTGACGTCATCATTCGTATAATCAGCTAGAAAGTCAACTCAAAACTTTGACTGCTTGTATCTTGAGCATGCGACGTCGGATTTCGACGAAACGAATGTCGTCGGAATCATCTCGACGAGCTCTTCACGATGACGCCAATTTCATCAATTTTTGAGATTATTTTTTTCACCTTCTGGATGCCCCTAAAGCCAGTTTGACTGAAAGTTTGACTGGCCGTAACTTGTACAAACGGAGTCCTTTTCGCCCCGTTCAAGTTGCGTTGGAACCAGGACGTCGTTCTCTTTCTGATGAAGCTAAAATCTGGAGTATTGGGAACACTTCAATTTTCACTGAAAAATTGTCCCCCGGATCAGGTCTCCCCACTGGAGAGCTTTAAGACCTCCGAAAGCTTGATTACTTGGAAAGTAAGTGAGGGTAAAGTTCCCTCACTTTACCAATCTCCATCCATCTTGCTTTGCTTGGATGCATCCCCTTTAGGCCCACTCTGAGGTACTCTACATCTCCTCTTCGTGAAGTTCTGGCATTCCTGTTGAGAATAACATCTTTTGGCAACTCTGACATGTACTCTGGAGAAAGGTCATCAACTAATGGAACTTGAATGTCTGAGACTTCATCTAGGATCATTGGAGGCTCATACAGTTTCAAATTCTCAACATTGACAACCGAGTAAATATGCATGTATGGAGGAAGATTGAGGCGGAAGGCATTGGTACCAATCTTCTCAAGGATCTCAAAAGGACCATACCTAATTGGCTTAAGCTTTTTACCTTCACCTTGCATCATTTCCTTGCTGATATGTAACCAAACTCTGTCTCCAACCTGAAAATGATGATCAGTGCGATGCTTGTCATGGCGAACCTTGTATTTTGCTTGGCTCTGTTTCAACTGTGCTTCCACTGCCTGATGAATTGCTTGGACTTTCTGGATGAACTTCAAAGCCTTCTCTGCATCATGGCGTCCATCTTCAACATCATCTTTCCCAAAAGCAAAATCCATCTGTCTTGGGCACATAACCAAAGCATGTCTCAAAAGGAGACCTCTTAGAAGAGGTGCTGAGCATGGTTGTAGGCATGCTGAACATAATGAAGACTCTCATCCCACAACTTAGGATGCTTACTGCAATTTCTCTCGAGTAGATGCACAACCTGTCCTGCTTACAACCTCTGCCTGTCCATCGGCTCATGGGATGGAAAGTTGTACTCTTCTTCAGTTTGGTGTCCATGAGTCCCCACAAAACTGACTAAAATTCCCCCAAGAATCGAGAATATCGATCCGATACAATAGAAGTAGGTAACCCAAAATGAACCCATACAAATTGAAAGTACAACTGAGCTGTCAGTTCAGCAGTGACTTGCTTTTTACATGGCATTAAAATACACATTTTGCTGAACCGATCAACTACTACATACAAATAATCATGTCCCTTCCTAGACATAGGTAACCCCCCAACAAAGTCCATTGACACACTTTCCCATGGATGAGAAGGTACAAGTAGAGGTGTGTACAAACCCAATTTCCTGTTACTAGGCTTACTAGTTGCACACATAACACAACCTCTAATATACTTAGTTACAGTTTCTTGCATACGAGGCCAATAATAATATTTCTGCAACTGAGTCAATGTTTTGTTTACCCCAAAGTGTCCTGCAATCAATGAGGTATGTGCTTCTCTAATAACCTATGCTTGTTCATCCTTTGGAACACATAATTTTCCCAAGTGATATAACAGTTTATCCTGCACATAATAATCTTTCTCTTCTACATGTTTACCATTCATTAAAGCAGCATAGATATCCTTAAAGTTCTCATCATTAGCATATTGTTCCTGAAAACTTTCATGAACCATAGAACTATTCTCAAGGATTATCAAAGCATTCATCATAGGAGGTCTGTAGAGTATTGCCCCAAGCTACTTTGTTATGGGTACCTTTCATACTTAATAACCAAATGAAACTGTTGTAGAAAACCCATCCACCAAAAGTGCCTACTTTGTTGCAGTTTAGTTTGTGAGTGCAAATACTGAAGTGGCTGGTGATCAGTGTGGATTACAGTTTCTTTCCCCATTATGTAATGTTTCCATTTTTTAACACTCTAAACTAAAGCATAAAGTTCTTTATCATATGTGGGATAGTTACTTATCATTTCCCGAAAGCTTCAAAGTGGTAGCAAACCTGGGTTTACCTCCTTGCATGAGTAATCGCCTCCCATGGCAAAATCCACTCGTGACCGCTCCCCGATCTCAAAATGGTTGATGTAGATCCTGTATACAAACTGTGCTGTGCTCAACTTTCTCCCTTTCCAAAGTGTCAAAGCCTCACAGTAGACCCTCCCAACAAAAATTTGCTCAGACTGCTAATGCATGCAATAGGTAGATACAGGCAGAAATTAGCAATAAATTTCTCCAGTACTGAACTGCACCTAGGAAACTTCTGACCTCTGTGACTGTATTTGGCTTAGCCATTTTACAATAGCTTCGACCTTCACAAGGTCTACTTTCAATTGACCATCCCCTACGACATAGCCTAAGTACACTAAGGATGTCTTAGCAAATTCACATTTAGACATCTTTACATACAACTTTTTCTTTTCTCAATACATCAAAGACTTTCTTTACATGACTTACATGATCTTCCCAAGTTCGACTGTATACCTCAGATTTATCATCTTCTTTGGCTTTTACAAGCATCAATACAAAGTTTTTACTTGAGTTGACCAACCTCTTCATTTGACCAGCATTAACTAGTGTAAGATTAGTCTTCACCTTATGTGCCCGTACAATGTATTCTACCCCATCTTTAAAAAGATGATACTTATTCTCCCCCCTATAAAAGATTGCTTTTCTGTCATAAAGATAAGGACTCCCTAACACAAGCCCACAAATATCCAAAGGGACCACATCGACTTCTACCTCATCTACAAAGTTTGTAGTGATAGCAAATCTCAATTTACACTGTTTAGTTACTTGTAATTGAGCATCATTACAAACCCATCCGAGTGGATATGGTTTCGGATGAGGTGTTGTAGCCAAATTAAGTTTCTTTACAACTTCTTCAGATATTAAGTTGACTTGTGAACCCGTATCAAACAGAGTATCAACCTTAGTATGTTTTGTTACAACACGAATGTGAAACAATTCATTTCTTTGCTTATCAACCTTAGGAGAAGATTCTTTACTTGTACTTGCACTGGCATTAGAAAAACTTGCATCAGATGAGAGAGATATACCTTTCCCTTTACCTTGGATTCCGGTAGCAACAATCTTTGTCTCATCTCCGGAGTCAGAACCAAGATCTTGTTGAATCACTGCAGTAGTCTTTGCTTGCCTTTATTACCTCCATATCTTTTCGGCCTCAACTCAGGATGAAGCTTCCAACATCTTGAATCATCATGCCCCTCTTTCTTGCAATGGGAGCACGTAGGTTTCTCACCCTCTTTCTTAGCTGTAGCTGTTTTCTTCCCTTTGCCTTTATCTTTGTCTTTTTCTTTCCCTTTAGACTTACCCTCAAACTTAGATGGCTTCTTGGAAAAGTTATCACTAAAAGTGTTCTTACCCCTTGACTCTATATGAGTAGCTTGAACAGACACCTCGTCTAGATTGTTGGGACTCAACATCAAAATAGTGTGCCTAAGGTAAGAATGTAAACCACCAATATACTTAAGTAATGTGTCTTGGGTATACAAGGGAACATTTAGAGCAATGGCCCGTTTCCTAAACTCATGAGTATACTCCTGGACAGACTGCCCCTTACCTTGCCTAAAGGTTTGCCAATTCATGGTTAACTGTTGCATGTAACCTAAAGGATAGAATTGTTTCCTAAGGGCAGCAACAAACTCCATCCAAGACATATTAACTTGACCATGGCGAGCAATTTCTTCCCGAGTTTTACTCTCCCACCAGGTGAGAGCTGTACCTCCCAACCGAAGAGTTGCTAATTGAATCCTAGGCATCTTCTACTAGGCCTTGAATCCTACAAGATACTCTCTACTTGTTGGACCCAATCGCCTAACTTCTCAAAGATTTAACTCCCCACAATATTTAGGTAACTCAAATTTACATCAAGCTTAATTACAGGCTTAGACTTGCTCTTAAATGGATTTACATTAGAAGAAGGAGAAGGAGAAGGAGGAGAAGAAGGAGGAGAAGAAGAGGGAGAAGATGGAGGAGAAGGAGTTGCTGGAGCTTTCCCCTCTGTGTCTTTCTGATCTTCCTGCTTCTTGTGCTTTGAAGAACCTCCCTTTTCATGTTTTTTTTCTGCATAAAGTTCGTCCACCATTGCCTTCATGTCAAGAAATAGCTTCTGGAAATCCTTGACACTAAGCTCTGAACTTTGTCCACCTTCTTTTTCTTCCATCTGTGATGGTTGATTAACTCTTCGTCTTCTGATCTCTGGATTGTATTCTTTGAGTTCTCCTTCGCCTCGTTGCAACCTGGATCTCGTTAGCATTCAAATTGCAATACAAGCCACACACAAAGCTCTGATACCAACTTGATCTATATAGGATCTAGGACTAATTGCTTTTACAGAATGCGTAACGTAAAAGATCAATTATTACAACGATTAACATAAATGATTACATAATTAAATGCTCAAATGAATAAATGAACATAACATAAAATAAATGCCAAGATAATGAACTGAGAAAGAAAAGAGAGAAGAAATAGAGAGACAAAACCACAATTGATAACGGAGTTCGTCCCTAAGGACTACGTCTCCGGGTCCCTCTCCAATGGAGGACCGATCCGATTAGCTCCAAATTCAATTACAATGGCTTCAAGACTATCTCCTTCAAGCATTCAGCAGCATGTCATTACTCTGATGTGCAGAAACATCTTCAATCTCCCGAGCATTCTCTCGCTATCTCAACCTGGACTTGGGAAACAAAGGCCTATACCCCTCCTTTTATACAAAAAGTTTGCCTAATTAGGCTTAACCACCAAATTAAATGCTCAACCTCCTTATGACCTCGTACAAGATATCTGGTATCTCCATTTTGGCTTCTGGTTCAGATTGTTAGAGGTGCTTTTGATTGTTTGTGGCTTAAAAATCCATTTTGTTAAGGTTCGGTCTATATTCTTATAACAAAAGTAAACAAACTCCCATATTTGATCGAGGGTATGCCGTGGCGTGCCGGTGAACATATATTTTGTTAACTGCGTGGTCGGCGGTTCCAACCCCGCTGGCCACGCCTTATACCCGAATCCACTGATTTTAAACAATAAGAAAAAACGTGTCTATACAGATAGTTGGCGCCTATGTTTGATATAACGGCCAACGCCCCGGTTGTTCTGGCCGAGGTTGCGGGTTCGAGCCAGGATAAGACTTTTTGTTGAAACCAACTCAAACCAACCGCCGAAGACCTTGGCCACGTGTCCAAATGCCATTCCTCGTATATGCTGACTGTATCGCCTGCGTGTCGCTATCAAAGCCATCCACGTGTCGACCTCTCATTCGCCGCAGGTGATGACCGAGCCGCCACGTGTTCGATGACTAGACTACTGTCTGTACCATACGTCTGGACACGTGTCACATTATGATTGGTCTGTACCGATGACCCACCTGCCACGTGTCTCAGCCGAATTCGTCCATGTGGATTCCGTACAGTACGGATGATCTGCTGACGTCATCATCCGTACAATCAGCTAGAAAGTCAACTCAAAACATTGACTGCTTGTATCTTGAGCATGCGACGTCGAATTTCGACGAAATGAACGCCGTCGGAATCGTCTCGACGAGCTCTTCGTGATGACGCCAATTTCATCGATTTCCAAGATGATTATTTTTTTCACCTTCTGGATGCCCCTGAAGCCAGTTTGACTGAAAGTTTGACTGGCCGTAACTTGTACAAACGGAGTCCTTTTCGCCCCGTTCAAGTTGCGTTGGAACCAGGACGCCGTTCTCTTTCTGATGAAGATAAAATTTGGAGTATTGGGAACACTTCAATTTTCACTAAAAAATTGTCCCCCGGATCATTCCTCATTGCTTATTTAAATGTTTCTAGGAGCTTCTAATTTGAACATAGGAAGATTCCCTAATTAAAATTAGGGTTTCCTGGGTAAAAAATAGGGTTTTTGAGGGTTAATATAGGTAATCAGGGTTCTAATTGCCTCATTTGTGCTTTGATCCTATAGTGAAATCTTGTCTCTGGATTTTCCATTTTGTCATTTGTCAAGGAGCAATGCCTAGGATTCACGGAGCCTCACATCGTTTGGACTTGGTTCGAGAGTTTGGACAGCCTGCAGGCATCGGTGGCCTGGTATGTACCCTCTTACTCCTCATTTTTGTCTTGTCTTGTTCTCGTAATTCATGTACAAAGTCCCTTAAGTCAAAAGTGAGGTTTTTAGGATTTCAGTGCACTTGCATCATTTTCTGTGCATTTGAATTTTTAGAAAGCTCATACTTGCTTTATTCCTAAGTTGTACTTGCTCTAGGTCTTCACTTTTGACTTAATTTATTGCCTTTGAATGCACTTTTTCCCTTCTTTTTTCCTTTTGTTTACTTGGGCTCGTTTTTTGTGCACTTGATTTATTTTAGCTCATTTGCAAAAACTTTGCACTTTTGATTCTCTCACACTTGACTTAAACCAATCCACTTGTCTTTTTCCATCACTTTTGTCAATAAATTCATCACTTTTGATAAATTTTGCTTTCTTTTTCCTATTTGGAACTCTAAGTTTCATTTTTTATCATTTTTTATTTGTTTTATGCATTCAAAGCAAAACCCTAATATAGTGGGTTAAAATGATTATAGGTAGTCCTTAAACCATTGCAGTCGAGGGAGAGATGACCTCGGGATCTATTCAATCCAATTTCTCACTTTGATGTTCTAGAGCAATATTTCCTAGATGCAATTAGGCTTCGTCATATTTGTTACATGCATCCCATCTGATCTCACACAATGATGATGGTCATTCTCGTGGAGCAATGGCATTTAGAGACTTCTTTGTTCCATTTACCTATAGGAGAGGCCACTACTATTACACTCGAGGATGTGTGGAGGATTCTCGACACTCCCATCCATGGTGAGCTCATGACATACCATGTCTGATGAGGTACTCATGTCATGCGGCGTGTGTTGGGTGTCAGACACTTGGAGGTCCGATAGTTCAAGATTGATTTGTCTGAGTTTGTTGGCAGTGCAGACCTTTTTCCCTTGTTCTTTATGGTTTGATTTCGGGGCTAGTTGTTCCCAATAGGAGAGGTCATTAGTTCCTTGTTGGATGGGGTATTTTCATTAAGGGTATGTTCGAGCGTGGGACCAGATATGCATGGGGTTTGTGTCTTCTCACCTACCTTTATAGAGATATGCATGAGGTTGTATATCGGGGTGGGAAATCTATTTCTACAGGTTTCTCTCTTTTGGACATATAGGCCTAGGAGCACATTGCAGTTGCTTTATCGAATGGTATACAGGATCGTACTGTTGGGGATCCATACTCATATCATTATGGAAATTTCTTACACTACATCTTGCCTAAGGATCTTCCATACTGGTGTTGTGTGTTTGATGACATGTCAGGTTTTGTTTGGATACCCTATATGAATTGTGAGGCATGGCCAGAGAATCTGAAGCATCTTATGTACTATCGGTAGACCAGATGGTTGATTGGTCATCCTCACTCTCTTCTAGAGCGTTACTTACTTGACAGAGTATGTCGTCAGTTTGGAGAGAGACAAGGTCAATTTCTCGATACATATGAGGCTCGATTCGATCAGACCACCAGAGAGATTAGAGTATGGGGTCATTTGGCATACAGAAATGTTGTGATTATTTCTTTCAGAGCTCTTGCCCCAGTCAGATGGGGTTGGCCAGTGGGTTTAGTAGATCCAGGTACCACTCTCGATTTTGATTAGTGGTCACCACAACGTGTGTCTTTCAGGTTCACAGATCCTGGGGGTGATCCCACATTAGGCATAGCAGGTATTACAGGTCATCACAGGGAGTGACAATGCATTAAGGTTCTTGCAGAGTAGCTGGGTAGGGTTCGACAGGATTGAGCATAGGGTGATCAAACGCAAAATCAGGGACAGGTTCCAAGTCCTCCTCCACCACCTAGGGATGGAGGTGCTTAGTTAGTGACAGAGATAGCGCGATGACATGCCTTGGAGGAACAGGTGTCAAAGAGTATATAGAGGAATTCTACAAGTTAAGTATTCAATTTGGGCATGTTGAAGATGATGAAGAGATGGTTTAAAGGTATAGTTATGGCCTATAACTATCAAATCAAGATGAAATTAACATAGTTAGAATAAGAATATGTGAAGAAGCTTACCAGTATGATTTGAAGGCAAAAGAAAAATTGGCCCAAAAATAACAAAATAATTTTAGAGGTGAGGGAAAAATTTCATAGGGTAGAGGAGAATAAAATAGTGGAAGAAAAAAACAAACAAAAGAAGGTGAATCAAGCACAACATAAAATAATTAGCATTCAACCAAATTAACAAACAAGGAAATACCTCAAAGGAAGATCAAAATGAATCAATTAACTCATATGACAATTCCACAAATGGTGTTCCACAAGATACCCAGAGTAGCTTAAATGAATTTATTGACTTGGATAGCAATATTGTAGATGATATTCCTACATGGAAAGGAAAAAGAAAAGTTAAATAAAAAATAAGGTGTGAGTGGGATATGACAAGAAATTTTCAGATTGATTGGCTGTCAAAGTGCACATTCATTGAACCAATAAAGAATACAAACAAAGTTGAACCTCTAATAGAATGCAAGTGTAAGATTTGTAGTTGGTTCAATATGGTAGGGATAAGAAGTTGAAGCTAAAACTTGACACTATAGAAAAGCATAATGGTAAAGTTTATGAAAAACAAATAATAGATGGAAAGGAAAAACTAGTGATAACGTGGAAAATAAAGGAAGAATGTCTTTATTTTACAAATTCCCTCAAATATGATGTGCATATGCAAAGAAATGTGAAACTTGTTATATGTGGAGGTACAACTAGAGCTCAATTTGGAAAGATGATGGGAGAAGCACAAAGAGAAAAAATTGTTCAATTGAGTGTTGTTTTCATATTTTGACCAAAGGGCATCTTATGATAAACTACCCAAAATATAAGTTTATTATATTTTATAGCGTTCTTAACTTTCCTAGCACACATTGGTCAATAAATAGTGGATGGGAAGGGGCAAGTTATCTTGCTAAGGTGGAAAAACAAAATTTAAAAGAAAAAATTAAAGGACTCAACCTTTATTGCATTATCTTTGGATGAAGTTAAAGCGGTAGATAATACTTATTGGGTATGTATGCATGTTTATACTATAGATAAAAATGTAAGTTAATATCATCTACTCTTTGTTTATAAGATGAAAGAGAATCCAATAACACAAAATCTATTTGGACTAGTTAAGAAATCTTTGAATGAAATTGAAAGTATGGATGATTACACAATTTCCAAAAAGTTGGTTTGTGTAGGGGTTGATGGAGCTTCAATAATGTAACATAATAGGAATGGTCTTTATATAACACTACAACTATTACTTCACCATACAAGATTGGCATTCACTACATGGCACACAAAATGAATTTAGCATTTAAAATCATGAGCAAGTTTCCTACAATATCAAATTTTCAAGATATAGTTTGTGAACTCTACTCATAATTTTGCCGAAGTCCTAAAGGGTTTATGTAAGAAAAAAGCTTCTTAAGGATGTTGATACTAGATTGTTGGGAAAATGTGTCTCAACCTTTAAATTATATGTGGTTTATTGATGATAGGATGTATATATATTTATATATATTTTTCCTAGTTACACTGATAGGTGTATATAATGGTAGCACAAAGTGAAATGTGAGCATGTTAACTTTTTTAGGAAACTTCTAGAATAGCCGACATACATTAAATAAAGGATATATTGTAAATCTGGATCATTCATTATTAGGTTTTAGATCTAATGGCAGATATTTTGTTGGCATGTCTTGCCCTTGAATGTAACTCTATTTTATAAGGATGTTGTATTACGATTGTGGTACAAAGAGATTGTGATGATTTCTAAGAGTTTGATAGCGGTCATGTTGTCTCTTGATCTCTAAGTGGTGATACTCTTGTCAGAAGCTTGCTTTGCAAATATATTGCAATATTTGTGATTTACTAAATAATATATTGGGAAGCTTTTGGAGTGTGGGGTTTTTCTCGGGCAAAAGGGTTTTCCCCATGTAAATCACTGTCATGGTATGCATGATATTTTTTCTTTTTTTTGTTTAAGTTTCTATAACTGTTAAAGATTTGCAAAATTTTTGCATTATTCTCATCTCAATATTAGTGTAGGAAATTGTTTCGCTACCTTAGCTTCCTTATAAGTGATATCAGAGCTTGATCACCTTTGGTTTCAGTTGTGGGTGTATGTGCATAAAATTGACCATGTCTAATTAATCCTGACATTTAATTAAATATTTATTATTTAATTAATTTCTCTAAAGTCTTCTACATGTAATTAAATTTAATTAATTTAATTATATTGTTCATTCATTTTATTCTCCCACCATAATTGAATAAATTTATTTTATTTTATTATTTCACATGTCTACTTGATTAATTAAATAAATACATTTTATTTATTTAAATTAATTATCATCTTTTGAATTTAATTAAATCTTTTGTTTTAATTAAATTTAAATATTTCTTTTCTTCTATTTAAAACTTTCCTCTAATTAATTAAATACTTTATTTAATTAATTTCATACACATGTCATTTCTTCAAATTTAATTAAATATTTTATTTAATTAAAGATCTTCTATTTTCTTCAAATCATAATTAAATATTTCATTTAATTATAAAATCTTCTGATTTCCTCAAAATCTTAATTAAATATTTATTTAATTAAGAAAAATCTACATGCACCCATAAATAAATAATTGAATTTGATAATTCATTAAATTTATCTTCTCAATATCTTTCAATTATCTTGTCAAAAAGATGATTTTGTTAATCATCTCATCTTATCTCTTCCACGAAAATGGAAAAATCCCGCTTTATTCGTTTTCTTCTATTTTTCTCTCCAGTCTCACTCACCTTCGATTGTTCGATCTATCAGGAATTATTACAGCCGTTGATCAACTCAACCAATCAAAATCCTCGAAAAACTCTATAATACATGTGCAAATCCAAGCATTGGTTACACACCGACACACATACAAATAGACACACACACACAATTACGCTTATGCATTTGCATCTTTAGCATTCTATCAATAATCATATCTTAGCAATAATCTGATCATAGCATATCATAAATTTGCATCTTAAGTATAGTATGCATTTTATTTTAAATCTCATTCTCTAGTAGTCCATTTCATTGAGTTTGGCATACTAAATCTGAAAGCAACTTGAATCAATGAAACGTTGGAGATAGGGAGCAATAAAATGACTTCAAAGAAGCTGCAATAAGAGTTTGTTTATTTTTCTTTAAGCTTCTTTGATATAAAGTTTTATTGAATGTGTTTGGAATTTATTATAACAAGCGTATTTTCATACACACATACAATGGCGCCCACCGTGGGGCCTATGCCCCAATTTTGACATTTTTTTTGTAGAGTGTTCCAACAGGTTTTCGCATTTCAGAGTTTGGCTTTCGGAAAAATTTGGCTTTTTAGCG
This sequence comes from Sequoia sempervirens, assembly GCA_007258455.2. Classification (NCBI taxonomy): domain Eukaryota; kingdom Viridiplantae; phylum Streptophyta; class Pinopsida; order Cupressales; family Cupressaceae; genus Sequoia; species Sequoia sempervirens. The sequence goes on along the minus strand of VDFB02067566.1, from coordinate 28,264 downwards.
CATCTGATACTTTTTGCAGCGCATCTGGGAATTTAATGCTTCTATTTTTGCAAATATTTCAGCGCATCTCGGGACTGTTTCGGCACTTCTAAGAGTTAATTTAGCGCATCGGAGAGATAGAATAGCGCATATAGTCTCATTACATTTAGAGTTAAATCTGCACTTCACTAAAGTAGCGCATTTAAGAACTATTTTAGTGCATATAGGAGTTAAGTTAGCGCATTTAAGGTAGATTTTAGAGCATCAATGCTGCTTTATTTACATATTTAAATTTACATTTAATTAAAGTGGTGCATTTAAGGACTGTTTTAGTGCATTTAGGGTCTGTTTCTGTGCATTTAGGGTATGTTTCTCCGCATATACTACCTGTTTCTGCACATCTGGGTTGTAACATAAAAATAGGATTCTGAGTTTCACGCATTCCGCAGACAGAATCCTTTATGGTTTAAAATGAATCAATTTAAGATAGTCACCACACTTTGATCATGCAGTTAAAATGAACCCCATGTCGATTGTGAAGCAATATCTTCACTTAGCTTAAATCATTGTGATTTGGTGCATTAAAATGAATCTGTTTACTCTGCTTGATTGTGCTTGAAAGTGGTAGGTGACTATGCTCTCACCTTGTGCAAACTAGGTGATCAAAAAGCCAGACCCACTTTATCCCTGTGTAACCCTGATGCAATAACCGAAGTATCCTCTCCCCTTGCGCAGTAATGCAATCCTGGGTGTAAGAGAAATGATTATTGCCTCTAGAAATTGGGCCTGCCAAGGGATTTCATCACCCCAACGTGACTCAAACTAGCAATGGAGCTAAGGCCAAGCTACCCCCGACCGGTATACAAATGTGAATCTTAAGGGAAAACCTAAGATTACGAGTGCGGATGTGTCATACGGACCAAGTAGTACTCCCCAAAACCCTGTTGAGCTTAACCTCTTCAGACTAGAGTGCCTCCTAAACGGAGCTTAATCTTGCACCCCATGTATGGCCACTCGAACGGGGGTCTTGAATTAAACACCATTGTTTAGTAAACCAAAAACCTTCTATTTGCTAGCACAGCACCGATCGGTGTGAAGGCATCCACACTTTTGCAGTCTGTAGTAGAGGTGATCAATCTGCCATGGGAGTTTCATGGGGGTTGGAAGCTTGGTTGGCCTGAGAAGAGAGTGCAATGTAAGGGGGAGCCCGTGCAGCCAAGCTTCTGAATTCACACAGTACCGATATGCGGTTGGGGAAACCTGCATGGAATCTAGCGGATATTGTCCTGACTTTACCATAGGATGTGCTTGCTTTATCTGTGTTTGCTTACATTCCATTTAATTCAGAGTGTTTGTTGTGTTTTCATTCACATTAATTCAGATAAAAGATCATCCAAAAGGAACATGAAAAACAACAACTGAAATCATTCAAAACGGTTTGTATCTTTGGTCCAGTAACATTCTGATATTTCCCTCATGCTTAGAGAGTGGAAATCAACAAAAATTTCCAAGAAATTAGTTTCCAATAGGATCAAGAAACCCAAGAAACATTTAGGGTACAAGAAAACATTGCAAAGAAGGAAATTTTTGTACAAAAGTCGACACGTCTTGCTTCATTACTGTGGATTTCTTCATAGATACCAAGACTTTGTTAAGGGATTCACTGATGAGTACGCTATAGAGCCTTTGGATTCTCAAGCTTATTATTAGAGATTAGCTCTATCTCAATGACATAATATTAATCAACCTCTTGAGTTTGATAATATACCACAACCTTCTATTGAATATCCATCACACCCCAGTCAAGTACTTCAGTGATCTTAAAACTTTTCTTCCCCAACAGGATTTTGACATCCTTCATCATTGGAAGCCACAATAAAAAATTAGGAACATCTTTGATCATATCATAGGATTCACATCTTATCATATCAAGATATCATCATTGTCACACTTATCAGAACTGTGATCTAAGTTTAGAAGAACTCTTCAAAATCATATGCCTATCTCTACAAGATCTCAATACAATAAATTGAAGGATGAAATCCAACAAGAAGGTCATACCCAAAACACTTAAGAAGAAGGTGAAAGCAGTAATCCTCTTTATAGTGTAAGTCATAATCCACTTTTCAACAATGACATGGATAATAGAGAAGAAAATCCATTCCACAACTATAGAGACATGAACAAAACCCATATAGATAGTGATGATGAGCGAGATGAAGAACGTCTTAGAGAGGCTGAGCAAGATCCAAAATTTCACAAAGCCATAGAAAAGATCTTGCAATGCGATAAAGAAAAATATTTCCTCTATCTAGCTGACCAAGGAGCTAAATTGCCTCATGACTTTGATACCAAGAATTTGAAGAGAAAACCTAAAGAAACACCCCTATCCGATCTTAGTGCTTTGACTCAACAAATTAAGGCACTTCAAGGACAAATTAAAGAGTTACAAGGGGGAACCACAAAAAAAAATACTCTTGAGGACATTTGTCCTTATCGTTTCGATCAAAGTCTCAACATGATTCCATTTCCCAAAAATTGTGAAATTCCAAAATTTGATCATTATAATGGGAAAGCAGATCCAATCGATCATGTTAGAGACTTCTAAAACATGACTTTAGAGTTTTCTCATGAGGACACTTACTTGATGCGTTTGTTTCCTAGGAGTCTTGGAGCTCACTCAATGGAATGGCTATCAAAAATCATGCCTCCTGTCAAGACATTTGAGGAATTAATCAATCTGTTTATATTACAATATTCCTACAACATCCAACACCAAATCACTATGATAGATATTTGCAAAGTTGTGCAAAAACTGGTGAACCTTTTATTACTTTTCTTCAGAGATGGAGAAGAATGTTCGCTAGATATCCACGTCCTATTCCTGAAAAGGAAAAGATGGTCACCTTCATTAACAGCTTGAATTTAGAAATGAGCTATCGTTTGAATTTACATTGTCCTCCCTCTTTTTAGAAATTGATCAAAGATGCTATCACCATTGAAAGTGTTTTGGTCAAAAGAGGAATAATAAAACTTGACAAGGACAATCCTAGCTCATCCAATCATCACAAAAATCAGGACGAGTCTAAATTTTGGACTCGCAACAAGAACGTGGTGAGTGATGGTGTTGTTGATGCGAATCATGTCTCGACTAAGCCATTTGTTCTTAGTACTCCAAGTACTCCTCGCAACAACAACTATAACAATGTCAACTCGGTTACAAATCAAGGAAATAATCCTCCTCCTCCGAGGAACAATGTGAATCAACATTCTACTCCCAATCAAGGGACTACAAACAATCAAGGTTACTGGGGAACCACTACCAATAACAAATCCTTAGGGAATACCTCGAATACAAATCCATAATGATTTTCATTCTTCTCTAGTAGAAGAACTTACACTCCACTAGGTCAATCTTTGGAATCTGCATTCAAAGAGTTGATGGCTAAAAATTTCATTACCTTGCCACCTCAACAAAACTATGAACCCAGTGTGAAGCCTCCATCATGGAATGAGGCATACTATTGTGACTATCATCGGTGCAAAGGTCATCGCACAAATAATTGTCAAGCCTTCAAGAATACCATTCAAGTCTTAATAAAAAATGGTACCATCACAATAGAAGGACATCAACAATCAAATGAAGACCACCAAGCATTTCGCAACCCTTTGTCCAACTATCAGAAAGGTGAGTCTTCTAGAAAAAGTGTGAATCATATTGAGGATCCAATAATTAATCATATCTACATTGACGATGAACGGGTCAATGTTATTAAAGTCAATGAGAAGATGGAATATAGAGAAGTCAATGCAACAACAAGGGCACAAGCTAAGGTTGTCTTAAAGGGTGCCTCTTCGAAATCCACTGGGCCTCCACCTCAACATCAATATGACTTAGTCAACCAACTTCGGAAAACTCTTGCTCAGATTTCTATCTTAGAACTCTTGAAGATTTCCCCAGCACATAAGGAAATTCTCGAAAAGGCCCTCGTTGAAACAAATGTATCCACTGATTTGGATGTGGACCAATTTCATGCCATGGTAGGACACTTTTCCTCACCCACATGCCTCTCATTCTCTATAAAATATGACGTTTCCATAACTCATCCCCATAATTCATCATTATACTTAGAAGTCATGGTTCATAAGTTTAGTGTCAGACGAGTTCTAATAGATGGAGGTGCTGGTTTGAACATATGTACCATGAAGTTGGTTAAGGCTTTAGGATTTTCTGAGGACTCCATTGATCTCAGAAGAAAGGTTGCTATCAAAGCCTATGATGATGAGGAAAGAGCATCCAAGGGTTTAATCATGCTACCAATTAGAGTGGGACCTGTTATCAAAAATACTTTATGTCAAGTATTAGACCATGATCTTACATAGAACATCTTGTTGGGTCGTCCTTGGATCCATGAAATGCAAGCTATCCCATCCACATATGATCAATGTCTTAAGTTTCCTTACAATGGATAGGAAATCATGATACCAGCTGATAATTCAAATATTCAAACTTGTGCCAACATCAAAGCTAGTCAAGATACTTTGGTTCCTAACAATCGAGAAGCTCGTGCTAGTACTTCTCTCAAGATTGACACACAAATCAGTCAGTTAACCAATAGTTTTGACAAGAAATTGAAATTCAAGGACCATGGAGTTGGGAAGTAATCTCTCTGTCTTGCTAATTTACCTACATCACCTCGGTCACATGGACAACCTTCTATCACACAACATCAAATATCAGCAGCATCAACATCAATGCAACCACCAACCGAGCCAAGCACAAAGTTTAATGGATGATTCATCAAAGAAAAATTCCCCATAGAAGATCCTGAGGATAGAGAAATTCTAAACTGGCTCTATAAAGATGAAGATGAAGCAGTTTTTAATGTCAAATTACCAACAGATAGATATGGAAAAGGGTATTCAATCATGCAAAAAATGGGCTATGATAAGGGTCATATAGGAAAAAGAAAAGGAGTAGTTGAGCCTATTCACCTTCGAGGACTTGTTGTGAAAGAGAAAACCGGATTAGGCTATGATATTAACTCAAAAGAAGGAACATCCAAACAACTGCATAGCACTGTCTTCACATTGCAAGAAGGTTTAGATTCAAGAGAAGCATGTTTGGCAACAATTCATAATTTCATGGATAATAACTTTGACACAAACTCTGCTGAATATGAATGGGACACCATTTACAATGACGAGTTCTGGAGGGACAAAGAGGTTGATGTAATACACCAGTATACCCCAACTCTAATCGAAGATGAAGGTTCAGGGACCCAAACACGAGAATCTAAACTACAAGGTGACTATGATTCTAGTGATACTGAGTCAGATTTAAACGAACAAGATTATCATGAGAATAGTATCATCATTGATCCACCTCATACCTCAGATCCTACGGTCAACTTCGTTATGACCATAACCATAGCCGATTTCACGCAACCCGACGACCCACTATCTTTGATCCATCTTGATCTCATTGATTGGGATTCATTCGAACCTATCGATATACCTATGTTTCCAAGCAATGAATCTATCATCAATTTCCTTTCCGCAGATGACGCAAATGATTGTTCCACTAGCGATTTTCGACATAGAGTCTTTAATTAGGAGAGTGTCAATTCTCCTAGCTGCAAAAATAAAAATAAAAAAGAAGGATCTAATGGTGAAAACCATAATCTGGCAGTGTTAGATCAAGCAAAAGATAAAATAAACAGCGTATCGGATGGTGAAAACCTTTTTAAGGCGCCAGACGATGGGAATCTTGACACTCTCCCAGAGCACTACCATGAGCGATCGCCTATTTTGATTGAGCCTACAAATGTTGTCAATCTTGAAACTTCAAACAAACCAAGGATTTTACAGTTAGTTGCATCAATGATAGAGAAAGAAATACCAGAGTTCATGGAATTTCTAAGAGCAAATCAAGTCAACTTTGCTTGGTCTTATGCGGACATGCCAGGTCTTGATCCTGATCTTATCATGCATCACTTGTCTATCAAACCAGGAGTTAAGCCTGTGAAACAAAAACTCAAAAAGATGCACCCCCATGTTGCATTATTGATTAAGGAAGAACTGAGAAAACTCCTTGATGTGGGCTTCATAAGATCAATCGACTACACAGAATGGATCTCCAACATTGTTCCTGTATCCAAGCCAGATAAAAGTGTCAGAGTGTGCACAAATTTCAGAGATCTTAATAAAGCATGTCCTAAGGATGACTTCCCACTTCCAAACATCGACACTATAGTTGATCTGATAGCTGGCCATACCATGTATTCATTAATGGATGGTTTTTCTAGTTACAACCAAATCAAGATTGCACCCGAAGACCAGGAGAAAACAACTTTCACATGTCCATGGGGAACTTACTGTTGGAACGTCATGCCTTTCAGTCTAAAAAATGTTGGGGCTACATACCAAAGAGCCATGACTACAATCTTTCATGACATGATGCATACATTCATGGAAGATTATGTAGACGACATATTGGCAAAGTCATACAATAGAGAAGGACATTTGGAAATATTGTCCAAAATATTTGCAAGATTGGAGAAATTCAAAGTTCGCCTCAATCCCAAGAAATGTGTTTTTGGGGTCACATCTGGAAAACTCTTAGGATACATAGTATCAAGAAAAGGAATTGAAGTAGATCCTACCAAAGTACAGACAATCATGGAAATTCCTCCCCCAAGGAACATCAGTCAATTGAGATCATTACAGGGACGACTTCAATCTATACGAAGGTTCATTACACAACTGGCCGACAAAAGTCTACCTTTCACACATCTACTACATAAGAATGTTCCTTTCAAGTGGGATGACAAGTGTGAATTGGCTTTTCAACAAATCAAACAATACTTAATGACTCCACCAGTTCTAGTGCCACCAAATCTAGACAAACCATTGATCTTATATATTGCTGCAACAGAGACATCCTTGGTTGCATTGCTAGCACAAGAAGACCATATAGGGAAAGAACGCACAATTTATTACATCAGCAAAACACTAACAAGTCATGAGCTCAACTACACTACCATCAAGAAGGCTTGTCTAGCGGTAGTCTTTGCTTCACATAAATTTTAGCATTACATGTTAACTCATACAATCAATCTTGTTTCAAAGATTGATCCACTCAAGTATCTATTAAGCAAAGCATCATTGATAGGAAGGTTAGCAAAATAGGTGATGATTCTGGGTGAGTTTGATATCCATTATGTTGATCGTAAGGCAATCAAAGGACAATTTATCGCTGATCAACTAGCTAAAGCACCACTACAAGCAGATCATCCCCTGCACATTGAATTTCCAGATGCTGATGTCTTTACTGTAGAATCCAAACAACCATGGTCCTTATATTTCGATGGTTCTTTCACTCAACATGGATCAGGGGCAGGCATACTCTTTGTCACCCCCCAAGGACACACCATTCCTCGATCATATAGGCTGATGTTTCCATGCACCAACAACATAGCCGAATATGAAGCATTAATCACTAGACTTAAAATAGCATTGGAATGGAGGATTACAGAATTACAAGTGTATGGTGACTCACAGTTAGTCATTAATCAGATCAATGATGATTATCAAACCAAAGATGACAACCTTTTTCCATATAAAAATATGGTTGACGACTTCAAGAAGTACTTTGTGGACATCAAATTCACACAAATTCCAAGACTTGATAACAAAGCGGCTAATGCCATGGCTACGATCGCATCATTGTTACAACTCCCAAAAAATCAGGCTCGCTATGAATTTCTGGTGGAACAATCATTTACACCTACTTATGACACCCCTGAAAGCCAAACCATTTGCCACTTAGTGGGATCTGATTCACCTTGGTATGGCAAGATTTATGTCTACCTAAAAGACGATATCTTACCACCTGATTTATCCCATAACTAAAAGCAAAATTTTATCCGCCAATCCTCTCACTACACTCTTATCACTAACACCCTTTATTGATGTGGTCTTGATGGTACTCTACTTCAATGTCTTGAACGTGATGAATCTGACAAATTTTTACAAGAAGTTCACGATGGAATTTGTGGTACTCATTTGAGTGGACTAACCTTATCCAAGAAATTGATTAGAATGGGTTACTACTGGCCTACAATGGAGAGGGAATCATTCACTTTTGTGAAAACGTACTCAAAATGCTAGATTCATGGGAATCTCATTCATGCTCCTGCACAGGAACTTCAACCATTTATGCCAACCTGGCCATTCTCCCAATGGGGGTTAGATCTAGTAGGCAAGATTCATCCTTCATCATTGAATGGGCATAAGTTCATCATCACAGCCACCGAGTATTTTACCAAGTGGATTGAGGAAGTACCTCTTAATAAAGTTACCGGCAAATAGATATCATCCTTCATACTCAACTATATTATTTGTCGGTATGGCATTCCCAACTCCATTATTACAGATAATGGACGACCTTTCAAGAATCAGGATGTTGATGAACTTTGTGAGAGATTTCATATTCGACACAGATATTCAACACCTTACTATCCACAAGGGAATGGCCAAGTAGAGGCCTCGAATAAGACTATACTAAATTTTTTAAAGAAGACTGTGAATGATTCAGGGAAATATTGGCATGTTCAACTCAATCCCGCCTTATGGGCCTACAGAACCAGTGTCCACTCCAACAAGAGCAATGCCATTTGCTCTTGTCTATGGAGCAGAGACTATACTTCCACTAGAAGTTGAGATTCCCTCACTTAGAATCTCACTGAAAAGTCTCACAACAGATGATGACTACAGAGTTTCTCAACTACAAGAGCTACAACTCCTTGATGAAAAGAGACAACGAGCAGCTGATCATTTGAAAGCATATCAACAAATGATGTCTCATAGCTATAATCACAGAGTCAAGCCACGTAACTTTCAAAGCTGGTGGTCTTAATTCAAAGAGAACTCCACGCAATCGCCAGCATCGTAGAGAAGAAAAGGAAAGTTTGAACCCAATTGGTCAATCAGATGCGGTGGTCATAAGCAAGAGCACGGTTCAAGAGAGCAAGCCGCCAACACCGTAAGGGGGACCCGGCTTGATCTTTAACCCATTAACAGCATGCACCTGAAGAAATATTATGTTTAATTCAGTTATCATCATCCATAAATATCTTGAAGAAATACAAAAAAATTAGAAAATGTCTTGAAGAAATCCAAAAAAAAAAAATAGAAAATGTCCTGAAAAAATATCAAAAACATCAAAAAAAGTCCTTAAAAAATATCAAAAATAGCAGAAAATGTCCCGAAAAAATGGTTACCCTGGTGAAAACCTAGTAGACAGGCATCTCGGTAGCAAAAAAAAATTAAAAAAAAGCATCATAGGGTGAAAACCTAGCAACAGGCAGTCTATTGACAAGAAAAATGCAATAAAAATAAATAGTGAAAATCTGGCAAACAAACGCTATTTGTAGCTCTCCATCTATTAGTTCATGTTATGCACTTGGCTTCTCAGGCTTCATTTCATGCATCTTTTCATCATCTTAGGGCCATACCAACACAATATTGTCATCGAAAATGTCTTACCATGGCTTGATCATTATACATATCCATTTCAGCGAGTTATGTTAATACTAGGGGCAAACGTTGACATATTGGGGGCAATCAACTTTTAGGTTTTACCAAAATAGCTAGACAATGACATAAGACCCAATCATGCAAACAAACAATCAAATCACATAAACAACTATCAAATCATTGATCCAAAGCACAACAGTTTTCAACAAGTACCATATCCTGACTCATACCTGAATGATCTAAAATTTGAATAATGTTTGGAATAGCAGTATTATATTTTGAACAATGGTTGTTTGATTTTTGATATCATCTCTCTGGAGCACACTCGATGATGTACTGAACTAGAGTGGCGAGGAAAGAGAATAATTTTTCTTTGTCTATTGTCTTGAGGTTCACTATCAATCTGGTGCAAATATGTCGCGAGACATGATTTCCAAAGCGTATCATTGATGAAAGTTGCACATTTGCATTAGAAAGTGGTTAATTTTTGTTTGTTTATGCAAGGAATGCTCAGGTCATCTCGGTTCATTTATACCTCGATGCTTTTGTTTACTTGCTATATCAAAAATCATGAAAGTTGTACTCAGGTCATCATCGGTGCTAATTTACCCTCTGATGCTTGTACATACTTCCAACATTTTAAAAGGCTCTATGATGATTCAAGAAAGATAACAAAAAGCTCAAAAAATGGTTGGTTTCATTTAGTTGCATTTCATTTTAGATCAGTGTATATGACCGCATAATGGATTCACATCAGAGTTTTTGAAGGGCTAACAAAAATATCAACGACTGTCATATCTCTTTGGACTATTTGTGGAGGACAATTTGACATTTGTTTCATCATCACCTTTCATCTTCATTATCATTTCATTAATCATTATTTCATAGCATTTCATTTATCATTTCATTATCATTTATTTCATATCATTTCATTATCATTCATTTCATTATCACTTATCATTTTTATTTCATCATCATTATAAAACATTACATTTCATCACATATCATTTATCATCTTATCATACATTTCATTATTATTAATTATTTCACTTCATATCGTTATTCATATCATTTATCATTTGTCACATTACATTCATATCATATCTCTAATCATCCTATCATTTTTTATAACAATTCATATTACAAATTCATGATGCATATCATAAACACAACATTCATTTTCCATCATATTATCATTATTTACTTGCATTTGAAAATCCAAAAACAAACATTCCATACATGCATTTTCATATCATTTTCCAAACAAAATTTTCATAAAACATATCCAATATCCCATGGCATCTTTTCATAATCACATCATAAGTCATCCACCTACATGACATCATTAGTACACATCATCCATCATTTTTCACCATCATCATAAACACATCATATCAAACCATCCTACATATCATGTTATTCATCAAATCATTAAAATGCATACCAAAATCCATTACATATAGAAATAAATGCATATCACATAATCATCCCATAAATGCACATCACATCATCAAAAATCATCGCCGCTGCATATCATCGCTCATTATAAATAATACAAATGTCCAATATCCAAGGAAACTGAAAATTCCAAAGAGAGATACATGGGATATGATCAAAAATCAAATATATATGCTCCAAAAATGATATACATCACAAACTAGCTGGTCGATGCCCCTGATGGAGTTGGTCCGGAAGGAGGTGGCCTGCCACTAGTACCTGTGTTTGGATCCCGCCGAGGCCTAGTAACCCCCATGCTCTGTGTGGCTATCCACGACCTGCTCTTGGTACTACTATGAGACCATGGGAATCGCTTCCTACGCTCAGGAGGACACAACTCCTCATATCTGACATGGTAGTACTCTGCCTCCCTCGCCATCTCCATGCCCTCTGCAATAGCCTCTTGCAAAGATGCACTCTCTACAGTGCCCATAAGCCTCTAAGCAACACCCTCAACCTCCACTGCCCTCCATCTCAACACATCCCTCTCTGTCATCAACTGGGCTATCTGTGGGTCTGGGGCAGGTTAAGATACCTGTGTCTGTGCCTGAGTCTATGCCTGAGCCTGCGACTGTTCCAGTTGTGCCTGTAGTTGTGCAACCAATCCCTATGCTTGCACCAACTGACTCTGCAACTGCACCTGTTGTCCCTACAATATCTGCACTTGGGCCTGAAGGGTATCTATCTATCCCTGCTATAACGAGGAACCAACCCTGATCACTGTCCTCCGCCCAATCCCTGTCCTCGGCCTCTGCATGATCTAGATACCCCTCAGAATATCTGGCCTTGGCCTCACTGGCACCTACATCCCCACCGTCATCCCCATCATCCCCATTAGAGCTATCTTGCTCCTCTCCGCTCTCCTCCTCATCTTCCCCAACCGCTGCCTGCTCCCCACCTACCACATCCTCCTGCCTCCCTACCCCTGGCTGAGGTACCACCAAAATGGGTGCTGGCTCATCAGGACCAGTAAACCGTAGAAAGGGATGTGTGTGATAATATACTGAGTACTCATCGGACATACCAACATTAATAATATCTCGCCTGTCATCCCATGCCTCGAGCGCTAGAGCCGTATACTTTGTATAAGCTATCTAGTATGAAATACTAGGTCCCCATCCTGCCTCATCCTTGCTCCATGCATAGTGAGCAACTCCCTGGGGCATACCCTGAGTAAATCCAAACTGTCGCTATACTCGTATGGCCAAAAACCTCTCAATGATGAAAGGGGTCCTCCCTATCAAAAATTGCGAAATACCTACAAATGGCATCTCCAGGTGATCTGTATCCCACGACTCACAATCTAGGTATGGCCGCCATATCACTGCATCAAGATCAGCCAGGCACCGTCTCCAATAATCCACCTTGCCCAGCTTGGGTTGGACAAGGAACATAGCATAAGCAGACACATAAGGTCTCCCTGGTAGCCTCACTCTGGGACAAGCCGGTCTCATCACCACCATATGCTCCCATGCTCAGATCTAAAGCAATGTCACGCCACACGCTAAACTAGATGCACCCCTGTATACCACCTGATGAAGGTCATGATATAAGTGAGCCAACATGCAGCTCCCCCAGGAATATCTCTAAGGCTGTCCAAGAATCTACTCCAAGATTTGCCCCCATCCCACTAATAGTCCCTTTGACCGGCGATCCAGACAAAGAAGCCCTCCAATAATCACACCCAAGACTGTCGGCAAGGCTAGGTATCCTCTGAAGTTAGCCCATGGTACCCAGTACCCTGCTATCTGCGCATCCCCAAACACTCTCCTCAACGCATCTATACCACCAAGCTCCTTGTGATCATAGAACATAAGGGCACCAACCACTGGAATACCTAATATCCTATACACGTCCTCCGGAGTCACAGTCACCTCACCAGTTGACAAATGAAAGGTGTTGTGCTCCAAATGCCACCTCTCTGCCAGTGCAGTCAACAGTCCCATGTTGACTTGAATCGGAGGCATAGCCAACAAGGGTCTCAATCCACAGGTCTCTATCAATGCTACATCAATGGGTGTCAGCTCGGGTATCCTATCCCACCCTGCCGAGTGTCGCTCCCTAATCTGGAGGTTTTTGAAAACCTCCTATTGTTGGTTATCATAACAACAGTCAATCAGCATCATATCAATGATTCAATCCCAATCAAACAAAATCAATCAAATTCATGTCTATCTATCTATGACCCATATCAGTAACATTTATCCCTTAGACTCATATCAGTGACCCATATCATGCAACTCAATCTATCAGAATATCACATCAATCTGCTCCATCAATCATCTACTATTTGTTTTCTATTGCAGGAAGCAAATTTATCAGAAAACAATCAATCATCTACTATTTGTTTTCTATCATAGGAAGCAAATTTATCATAAAACAATCAATCATCTACTATTTGTTTTCTATCGCAGGAAGCAAATTTATCAGAAAATAATCAATCCTCTCCTATTTGGTTTCTATCATAGAAAGCAAATTTATCAAACATTTACTCTTTGTTTTTCATTCATGAGAAGCAAAGTTATTAAACAATCAGTCAATCAATCTATTCGTTGTTTTTCATTTTTTGGGATACAAAGTTATCAGTTATCTACTCTTTGTTTTCTATTCGAGGAAGCAAAGTTATCAGTTAATCATCATATTTTCTATCACTTCTATCCATATCAGCACGATGACAAGACAATTTTTCTATCTATTGACTCGGGAAGCAATATACATCATCATTTTCCAGATGCGCTAATCTGTGGTCCCTATGCACTAAAACTCATATGCGCTATTTTTTTTCCTGTATGTGCTAAAACCCAAATGTGTCGTTCTTTGCCCCAGATGCGCTCAAACAATTACCATATGCGCAGTTTCCCTCTAAGCACTACAACTCTACCCCTAAGTGCCATTTCATTTCCTAGATGCACGACAACCCTATATGCACCGAAACCCTAATTTTTCTATGGCATCCTATATGCTCTCCTATTTTTATCGAATGCACTACACTGGTTTCTACACTAAACATGCTAAATCTATCATGTATGCGCTACTCTTTTCATCGAAAGCACTCCAATAGTTATCAAAAGTGCTCTAACGTTTCTAAAAGTGCTAAAACAAAAATTAAAAACCTAAAATATGTGGCAAACAGGAAAAATTTACTTCAAATGGAAAAATTTGAACACATAGGCAGTTAGATCGACTCACCAATGGTCCATACACAGTTGGCCTCTGGTATCTGTGAGACCACTCGAATATGTGACGGTGATACGAAATCTCCATGTCGCTAGGTCACTGTCAGAGCTACAGGATTCAAAAAGTCAAAAAGTGCAAATGACTTGTCTGTTTTACCTTTTTACCTTTTAAAGGTCAACCCAAGGTAAGTTTTGTGACATTTTTTTATCTTTTTATCCAAATTTGACTTTCATTTCAATAGGGGCATCTTTATACATCAATTATCGGGAGTTAAATCACTGCATCCATCTCATCATTCCTATTTCATCATCAACTCAGCATTTTTTTTATCATCATCCATGATTTACCTCCCAAAGGGGCATCATCGGCATCAGCATCAAAAACATATCAGGGGCAAAAAATTTATTTTCTTTGAAGCAATGCATTTCACACATCACTTCAAAGAGGGACAAAATGTATGTGCATAAAATTGGTCATGTCTAATTAATCCTGACATTTATTTAACTAGCACTTGAACCCAATGGGGGTTCAAGGGAGGCACCGATAGGAAAATGAAGAAGAAGCATCAATGAATTATTTTAATACACAGGTGATGAGAGTAAAATATATCTATATAGGGATATGCACTGTACAGTACAAGCAGGTACAATATTTTGTTGGGTTTCATCTCTATAAAGAACATAATCCCTTTGAACAATTTATTGCAAGTTTGCACAAGTCAAATTTACATAAGAGCATCAATATGTCTTTTTTTAAAACATGCAATGTCTAAGAAGTGGCAGACAATAGTGATTGAGCACCTACAAAAGCCAAAATTGTGTAGTTGATACTCTATTCAAAGAGGGGATAATAAAAAATGTATAACTTTGAGAGAGAGTGTAATTAATTGTGCATACCTAAGAATGTTGTTGTGGAGAAAATGCAAGCGAGCTTCTTCTTTCTTCCTGATAATAAAAGACAATTTTAGTTTTGATACTCTATTCAAAGAGGGGATAATAAAAAATGTATAACTTTGAGAGAGTCTGTAATTAATTGTACATACCTAAGAATGTTGTTGTGAGAGCAAGTGCAAGCGAGCTTCTTCTTTCTTCCTGATAATGTTGTATGGGTTTTTTTTCATTTTGGAGTAGCAATCAAAAGAGAATGCAGGCTCTATGTGAAGGCCACTTATGGCTTTGACTCTGAAGATTGTTGTAAACATAAGGCCTTGTCTTTCAGATGTACCAATATTGATTATGGCTTTATTTAGTGTAAGGCCTTGTGATTTGTGTATAGTGATAGCCCATGCCATGGTTAGCGGTATTTTTCTACGGTTTCCACGTGTGACTGGATGTATTGGTATAGTTTTTGGGTCTTTTTTCATCCCACGGTGGACCAGTGTAGTTATCGAATGTGACTGTAACATATGCAGGCAATGCAGGTGGTTTTGATCCAGCAAGATATACAATATCTTTGACTTGACCAAGCGATCCATTTACTAGTCCAGCTTGGATCCATAGGTTTGTTGTCAACATGACACGTTGACACTTGCTTAGTAATACCTCTTGGGGAAGTTGCTCGTCACTATGATCGGCACCTAGTTTAGATTGTGTATTTTCCGCACGACTTAGTGCAACAGGCACATTTAGTAGTTTCAACATTTTTTTGTTGTGCAATGTTACTAGCTCATTTGTAGCAAATAAGTGTATTGATTGGTCAAAATCTTCTTGTTCAGTATTTGTTAGTTGCTTGTTGGTGCGAGTCATCAATAAGTCCCAATCTTGTTTTGTCGGTTCTGCATTGCGAATGTTTTGTAATGTTTGACGGAATTGTATTTGAATTGGATCATCACCTTCTTGTCTAAACATTGTTTGTAATGTAACAACTGTATTAAATTTGTGCCATAGGTTTCTTGCAGTTGTGTGTGATGCATAGATAGGTTTATCCATAACAGGGGGGAGTTGTGCAAGGTCTCCTACAAGAATTATAGACATGCCACCAAAGCAAGTTTGTTGTTGATGGGGGAATGCTTCACGTAACCTACTATCAATTTTCAATAGAATTTTTGGCCCAATGAAGCTCATCTCATCAATGAGAATGTATTGTATATTCTTCATGTCTTCCTGGAATGTTGTCAATGCTTGTCCTTGTAATGGTTTCATTTCTCTAATTGGAATCTTGAGGGCTGCATGTATAGTTGAGGCATGTATATTAAATGTTGCAATTCCTGTTGGAGCAAGAACAAGGAGGGGGTTTACTCTTGTTGGTATGGAAGTTTGCAGTGCATTTCTTATGCAATGAATTAGATAGGATTTTCCAGTGCCAGCAGTTCCTTGTATGACCATATGTAACGGTTGGTTAGAGCATTTCTCCATTGAGTGGTTTGTTATTATAGTCAGTGCTAGTTGTTGTTGGGGTGATAATGTATAGTTGTGGTGGTTCATATTTGAAGGGGAATGCAAATCTTGTTGAGACATCTTGTTTGTGTGCAGAAATTGAACAACAACATCATGTAGATTTGTAGGGACATTATGATTTTCCCAATTGTGATTGTTATCAAAATCACGTCGACCTAGCATATCAAGTTCATTCAAGTTTAGATTATTAGTGAGGCCCAATTGAGATAATAACTCCCATTCGTTCATTTCTACATTTTCTTGTTGATCCATATCATCATCAGAAGAATTTTCATCTTCAAGAACATTTTCAGTATGTTCAGTGCGATTAACATGCCATGGATTGTATTTTTGTGTATTCATTTGCTTCCAATTGTTGATGATTTCTTCTTTGGTAAGGCCTATATCTTCATTTATTTTTTGGAAAGGTTTATACAAAAGCAACTCACTCCAATAGAAGGTTTCAAAGTTTTCAGAGTCTTCTTTTGGAATGGTATGGAAATGCGGAAACACCTGCACAATTGCTTGTTCTTTTCTATTCAGCCATTTGCATCCTTTTCGAGAAGCGACAAATGTGAAGGATCTGGCTGATTCAATTAGTGATACATTTTCTATGTGACATGGCCAGTTCATGTAGGATTGTATATAGTTAGACAATATCTGGCCACCATCGCTTGTTTTTTTTAGGCGGTGGAATACTTTCTGGCCTACATTCAATGACACAAAATTGCGATTGCAAACAACAAGGGGTAATTTTTGTAGCATATGGCACGTTTCTTGGGCTCCAATATCTTGTTCAGCAACAATCTCGGCCATGAACTTTTGATATGCTTCCAATGCTTGATCTTCCAATCTTTCATTTGAAGCTATTCTTTCCAACATAGCAACACAACTTTCTAATTTTCTTTCAGCTTTAGATGCATACTTGGCAATATATTTGAGTACAAAAATGCGTGAGATGATGGGTTGGCAATCTATATTAGCTCTCCATATAGAGAGCATCTCTGCATTATGAATGTTTAGCCTGTCATCATTTCTCGATGGTTCATAAGATTTGTTTCCAGATCCATCATATGATAAAGTGGATTCCTTGCATTCTTTCCATGGAGCTTTGTATCTGCATTCTACATGATGCCCTTTTTTGCGCAGGCATGTGCGCTCTATGCATTTAGTGTGCCTTTGCACACGATTAACTAACTCTTCATAATCGATGGATGGATCGATAGAGAATATCTCAGATGTGTTTAACAAGCATGGATCATCCATTGGGGTTTTATGTATGATATTACTCATTTCAGATTTAGAGAGGGGCTTCCAAGCAGTGACATAGTTATCAAAGAATTCTTTTGCTTTACCCACTTGCAAACTATCTCCCGAGTTGAGGGTATCCATGTTTGGTGCATTTTCTAGCCAAAGGAACCCATGCACATTTGCAGAGCCTCGATGCTGCCATTCATACCTATACCAATAATTTGTTGCATGCAAGAGTTTCTCAATGACCTCTTCACGAAAGATTGTGAAGCGGTGATGTAGATAAAGGGATGTGGTGTAGGGGTTTCTAATCACATTGTCTATACGATGCTTGTTGGAGGAAATAGTGGAAGTATTGTCAGTTAGGAAAAGCTTATGCAATGTAGGCCACTTAGTGTCTGCTGCACTTAGTGTGAAGACCAAAGTCAGGGAACCTATTTGGTTGATCATGTTTGTTAGATTTGCACGACACTTGTTCCAATAAGCCCATGTCCCACGCAAGGTTGAGCCAAAATGCATCAATTCTTCAGCCAATTGTTTATCCGGGAGGTTCTGTAGGTGGGCACGAAGATGTTCAATAGTTGTAGGAATATTGTCTTCGACTTTTCTTTTGATGAATATTGAAGTAGTTGCTTGGCTACGATGCCTCATCATAAGATTTAGTAGGAAGTATCTAAAGCATGGATGTTGTCCAAATCTATTATCATGATATCGCATAAGATGCAAGGCATACTCATGCAGTTGCACTTCCCTGGCTCGAGGTTGCATAGGTAGTGCATTTCCATTTGGAAAAAGTGTGGGAAATGCCATGTCAAAAAGCCCCTCGGTAGTGTAGTCATTTATGGGATTTGAGCTTATCTCAGGCCAATTAACGATGGAATCATTCTCATTTTCTATCTGTAAAGATTCCTTAATGATTTGTAACTCACAACATTTATTTGGTAGGCTTTCCATAAATGATGTTGAATATTCCATTCCACTTTCTACATCATCTTCACTATTAGCAGCTTCATTGTCTTTTGTTATGGGTTCTTCATTGTCGCTTTGAATTGTATGAAGCATTTCTGAAATGTCTGTAGTACAATTAGGGAGTAGGGACAATGCATCAGCATTGATCTCAACATCTTGGTAGTATGGGTCGTAGTGTATTTTGTAGGCCAATGCATTGTGAACGCGACTTCTACTAACATAGCAATCATAATGCCTCCCATGTGTATGAGTTCTTTGAACAATTAATAAGTCCAAGTTTTTGATTTTATGTGGAAAAGACTTTGTTATTGTTGTGATATCTTGAGGGAAGCTAATTGTGTGGCCACTATATTTGTATTGTCCACCATGAGCATGAGTAACTTGCAATATTGGATTGACACGTGCAATTAACATCTCTTCAACCTGAGTGAGAATGCGCAAAACATGTGGTTGTTCACCTGGGTCCATATTATTACTCGAAGAGAATCGATGTATGCCTTTCTCTGAGCCACATCTTCTACATGTATGATTGTTGTTTGATGAACAAAGATGCATACCAGGATACCGTTCCCTACATATAGAACATGTGTGTAGGTTTGACAATGCATCTATTCTTTGGCGGAATTTTTTAGATGCCTCCATAAAGTTAGCAGACCACCTCATTCCCTTGTTGTTATTTGAACTCATGTTTTGAGGCATTTGTGTTTCATTTTGTTTTTTGTTTCGATGTTCTAGATTTGAACTAATTGATCCAGTGGGAATACATGTATTTGTAGAATTTTGTGTGTGGTCAGGTATTGGTTGATCTGGTGTTTCTAGCAAGCGGTGGGTTCACTGCATGCTACGACGAACACTTATTTCTTCTCTATGACGAGCATAATACAAGCAACTTCTCTTACGAGATTCTAGGGCTTTGGTTTTAGTCTTGGATGTTTGGCTTTCTAATTCTTCCATAGTGGAGTCCATTATCTGGAATATAAATGAGAGATAAAATAAATATAAACGAAGCAAATGTGTATATTGCAACACCACTAAAATGTGAAAATTACAAAATCCATTTTGCTTGACTTATATGTTAGATGAATATGATAAAAAATGAAAACATGTGTACATATGAAAGAAATATGTTGAAGTGTACATGTGCACTCTACTTTGTATTTACAATAAACTTATAAAACAAGTTTTGAAGGGATCCTGAAACCCTGTACAAGGAAAATTCTCAATCGTATAGCAATTGGGACAAAAAAGAACACAAGTAGGCAGGGGAAGACAGACAAGAGTGGATAATTACAACCTTATGTAGTCTACTTTTCATAAACATTGCACATGTCAGCAATTTGATTTAACAAAAGATTGCTTTCATTTGCAAAATCAAGTGTGCCAACTTCTACGACTGTTGATTTCACTGGTGATTCATTATTGTAGGTTTCATATCTACTTGTAAGGGTGAAGAGAAATTGTTTGCATAGTAAATTGTGAATGACCTCTTCACTATTTTTTGTAGCATCTTGCTTGAACTGCATCATGTATAGTTCCTTTGTAGGCATGCCAATGAGTTTAGTTGCTTCTTCTTCAAAAGAAATTTCCCATAGAGTGCTTGTGTGATCTTGAAATTTAATTTGAAGAACATATCGATAATCACAATCTTCAAAGGTAACTTCGCACTTTGAACAATACCATTTTCCGTCATCACTTTGTAGAGCTCTTTTCTTACATTGTTTCCCTTTAATCTTAATGGGGCAAGCTGGATAACAGAATGAATTCAATTTGATAAATACTATTGTTGCTTTTACAATGCACTGGAGGCATCTTCTTGTATCCAAAGACTCTTCTAGGACATTGGAAATGGTCTTCCGTTCAAGAAGTGGGGGCACATCTAGAAGGTTTGTTGTGGATGTGAGGAGACCATTCCCATCTTGCACAAACCAAGCCTGTAGCTGTGCTATTTTTTTGATTTCAAGGTTAATAAACAACTGGGTGGTAACTAAAGTGCTCACAACCTTACCATTATATTATGTAACACGACCATTTTTAACAGCAAGCACAAGTGACTTTTGTGCATGGTACAGTTCGTGGAGCTGTGCACCTTCCTTTTGAGCCACTCGTCCCCACAAAGTCACATTTATAATGGAGGTAGACATGTCTAGCAACTTGAGGCTCCTCCTACAAACCTCTGTGCCATCTCTTCTTCTTATTGTAGAGGTAGGGTCCACACATATAACAACTCCTACTACATCAATCAAAGAATTGTTATTTGTATTCAGGATCTCATTAATGGGTGTGAAAGAGAAAAGATGTAGTGGAATTAAGTGGTCATCATCAATAAGAGTGACCTTTAAATCATCCATCAAAGTGATTTCCATTTGACTATTCAACTTATTGTAAAACTTATTAGTAGCTTTGATGGTCCCACCAGAGATTGTATATATAGAGCCAATATGAACATTTATGTAATGGAGGTCTACAACTTCATTAAAGCAAGTGACACGCACTTCAGTGTTCTCACTGTCTACAATATCAAAGCTGAAATTTTTCCCAATCCCTTTCTTTGTGTCAAACTAGTGAATCTCTTTTTTCATAGTTACATGACCTTTTATTGTCCACCTTGTCTGAAATGGATTCAAACTTTTAATAGGAGTGATAGTTGAGGTATCACTTTTCTTGCGCAACGATGCATGTATCCCAAACATCACTTTTTTTGGGGTTGGTTGCATGGGTGTGACACTCTCACCAACATTTGTGCATGAGTTAGATGAAATATGTACTCTTTCATGTATAGATTGCTCTGGTTCTTTGAAGAGGAAGGTGGGATCCCTAATGACATCATGTTGTGTGCATGCAATCTCCAATTTAGAAATTACAATAAACCTATAAGTAAATAAAAAAATGCACTTTTAGTAATGTAAGTAACAAATAGAGATGGACATGTTCAATTTGAGAGCAACATTGGAGTGGTTGGCTCACCTTGAGTTACAGATAGTAGGGCATGTGTATTCTGTGAGCTGTATGATAGAACCCTTTTGAATTAGCTCTTAAGTTAAAAAATGGTTATACTTTCTTGGCAAGATCGTTGTTTGAATATGCACTCCATCAGACAAATCTAATTTGTATCTAATGGTTGATTCGTCACCATGGCCAAATGTTGAAATATTGAAGACTTGGAGATGTGGATATATGTCTTTGGTGCCAGTGTTTATCAATGTGATTGCATTTTGTGTCAAAGAGATAGACATAGCTAAAAGGAGGTGAAGTAGCCCTATAAAGCCCAATGAGTTGATAAGTATGGTATGGTTTGTAAGTAAAAATATACAAATTGAAAGTTGGATTCCTTTGTAAAAGCGCGAAGTAAATCAGAGCATGCAATTTTCCTTATATATAAAATGGATAAACTATTAAAAAAGGGAGATGTGTGCACCATAAAGGTTTCTTGGTTTTATTATCCTTTCCAGAAAGAATGCTTAAATACATGCAAAAGTGTCACATACAATTTATAGAGTGAAGGTGATTGAGGATAATCGAGAGAAGGTAAACAGACCTGTAGGTAATGACTGTATTGTAGTTTGTACACAGATTTATTTGGCTGAAACAAATTTGATCCTGTGGATGAAAGGAAGCACAAAAAAGTTAGTGAGCACACATCATCAACAAAACAAACAGATGAACCATTGAAAACTTATACATGTAAGGGTGTCAAATATTGATTAACAAATTAGATGTATACATTTTAATAGAGAACTCCAACATGTTTTATTTGTGCGTATGTATTAAGAGAGGAAAAAAAAACACATGCATACCTACAATAAAAGAAAGTAGTTGTTTGTTTTGTTCCAACTTGTATTAGAAATAATGAGAATGTGTAAATAGAGGACTAAGATTTTTTTGGAGAACTAGTTGTAGAAATGAAACATTGTTGGCACTCGACGACATTAAGTGTAAAAATGAAGAATGGAAGGAAAGTAACAATAATTTCCAACTAAAAAAGTTACAAGTGCAAATCAAACGCAATGATAGTTAATAAAGGCCATAATTCTATTAGAAAATCACATACAATTTACATAGATATGGATTAGATACAAAATACATAGTAGAGAAGGACTTTTGCAATGCAGCTCTAGTGCAAGGCAAACAGTCGTGTTTGTACAAGGAAATAGATATGGATTAGATACAAAATACATCGTAGCGAAGGACTTTTGCAATGCAACTCTAGTGCAAGGCAAACAGTCATGTTTGTACAAGGAAAAGATCATTTATCATAGGAACTTCCACCAAAAAAGTACAAGATATACATAGTTGGTAGTACTCATATACACAAAACAAAACTTGATGACATATGACATATGTGAAACAAAATTATTTCCAAACATTGTTCAAATAGTTCAAAAATGCAAGCTGGATGTATGGAGCGCCGCCCTGTCTGTAGTGAGCATCAGTGCACATTTCGCGTAGAAAAGTGCAAAATGAAGCCAATGTGTCACAAGTCCTATGGAAGTCTTCAAGTGTTGTTTCCATTGAATATATCTCATCGGCTTGCACATTATGTATATATGGAACAAGCTGTTCCATTTTCTGCACAATATCAAAGCAATTGGTGGTGATTTCACATGCAAATCTTTGAATGGCCCTTGGAGGAGGCCCACCCGAATTCGTAGAGGGAGGTGAGCCAAGTGGAGTGTAGGATGAGCTGTCACTACTGGATATGTCAATGATGTCATCAGGTTGTCCAAGGTTTTCCATTCCTAAATAATAAAAAAATTGAGATTGTACCTAGTGTTAACTAATAGCAATACGTACAAAAAAACATTCCAAAGAAACATATAATAAAGCGTATCTTACATTTAATTAATTCCATATTAACACCTATAAGATATGGAAAAAATGTATAAGAATCTAAGAATTTCTTTATGAAGATTTATTGGAATATTTGACAGTATTAGAGACTAAGGGAATTTTGCATCATAAAGTTGTCTCCTAGATGTAACATACTTCCATGAACTTCAAATAGCTTTCTCCTAGATATAGGTAACGTTAGTTTCAAATTTCAAAAACTAAATTTTATTTTCATATTCATCAAAGGAAGATTTATGAGTTAAATATATGCTCACTCTTAATGTTATTTCCAAAATATAAAGATTAAAGATTATTTCCTTATTAATGGTGATTTAGTCAAAAATCAATTTATAATTTTAGATGTATGTTCCTTTATAATGTTATGATCCACTATATAAAGACAAACATGTCCATCATTGAGGACAACTTACCTAAATTTTAAACATATACTCCATCCTATTATAATTAACTATAATTTTAAAACAAAAATTATATATCTATCTAATCCAAAAAAAATCTTTGAAAATTTTGTTATAATTTAAATATATATACATATACAGTGGGTCTCTTAAAGATGTAACAATAAAAATAATAACTAAAATCCTTTAACTATGACATCTTAAGAATTATGAACTAACTAAAATCCTCTAAAAGATGACATCCTAAAAATAATGAACTATCTAAAAACTCTCAAAAGATTACATCATGGTGACATCATCCAAAATAAAAATATAATCATTTATTTGATTGTATTGAATTTACTAAAATCGTATGTACCAACTCACTAAAATTAGTTTAACTTCATAAATTTGACTTCATCTCAATCATCTTTATAAAAAACAAAAATTTTATTTTTTATTTTTTTAGATATATCCAACTCTAAAGACAATATAAATATATTTTATACATATGAACACTAAAATTAGTTTAACTTCATAAATTTGACTTCATCTCAATCATCTTTATAAAAAAAAAGATTTTATTTTTATTTTTTTAGATATATCCAACTCTAAAGACAATATAAATATAAATGTAACTTGCTGAGATGTATTCTAAAATTAATTTAAAAGGTTTAGGGAAAAAAGTTTGCATGTATATCTTAAAAATACCCACATTCTACATTTACACAGTCAGAATTCAAAATACATGATCAAAACCAGAATTTGGAACTGCTGCATAAACTGAAATGAAAGATCTAAGAAAAATGTTTCAATAATTCTAAATTATGAAAGCCAACTTAGTCACCACTCGGTGATTCCTTCAATACCGCATAATCATCTCATCTAAATCGTCATTTAACTAATCTATCCAAAACAACGTTTGTAAAACTCTGTAAATCTGCATTGGTGTTTGAATCATGCATATGATTTACAAATTAACTTAATCCAGAAAGTAACAAAAAATAAACTCTTTAAGCATACCATCTTTACAATGATTGAAAACATTTTTATGATTTCTATCCTCAGACCAAACCAGTGTGATACAACTTTTAACAATTTATGCAGATTACAACAAGCCAAAAAATAGTTATTCATTGTAATCAACAGGGGAAACTTTAAGTTTTTATCATCTGAAAAAATGGTTTTGGTGAGTTTTCAAATCAAGATCACAGCACAATGATTATTATAAAGAGGGGCCTCGAAAGAAATTCGAGAGATCTTTGAAATACAACCAATTTTTTTATCTGGGTTACACAAATCAAAACCCTATTGTGATTATAAAGCAATAATCTCTTAAAGGCTTGCAACACTGCCAAAATCCTTTTAAGTATATAGCTATTGGTGAAATGGTAAATCCCATTCAGAATGCCATTATATTTCGAAGAGCATAGGTTATCCCAAAAAGATAAGGCTAGAATACCACATAACATTATTCTAGGAAAATAGGGTGAGAATAAAGCATAAACCTATTCAAGTAAAACAGAATAAAGGAATAGAGCCTTGCAACGGCCAAAGACTGATGAATGAAATGCAAATAAAGCTATGCAAATGCTAAAAATTTAATTAGAATAATTAAGGAATAATAGGTTATTTTTGATAGAAATATCTCTCTATCAAAGTAAAGCACCCAATATTTGTCTTGCAGATAAATGGCCTTACAAAATATCTTAGATTATATCTAAAATATCTAAAAGCTAAAAGACTTACAAAATAGTTTTAAAATATGTAGAGATGCAATTGTTGAGCGATAATTTGTGGCCCCACCACCCGTCTCATAACTGAGCAGTATGTAATTCACCCATTCACGGTGTGGGTTATTAACTACACAAACATTTTCTCCATTTAAATTGCACTGACATGTCTTCCACGTAACGCTTTCTTAGCTTGCATTCTACAATTTTTTAGGAGAAAATCAATCTTAGATGACAACAAATGGGTCCCACTGCAGAGCCTTTGTATGGATGTCAAGCTTGCAGCAACACTAATGATTTTGAGCTTTTTCCTTTACAACAGTCCATTCGATAGTAATTAAAAGAGGAGTAATTTGCCCGCCCCACAAATTTAATAGCATACAAACATTTATTGTGTAGTCAGAAACCTGAGTTTTACTGCTCTGTTTTCAACATTGCTCAAAACCTATAGAATAGATATCAAAGTTACTTCAGTAGATAAGGAAAATTCTTCTAAGATACCTATTAATTTCATTTATTTATGCTCGTATTATTATATTTTGGGTGATTGGGCACTTTTAATGGTTAAAATTCTATTATTAACTGGGAGATTTAATGTGGGCACTTTTAATATGTTTAAATTCTTATTATTAACTGGAGATTTAATGGAGTTTTTGTGACTACATTACAATTACTTCCCTTTCATCACTTTTAAATTGAGTTATCTTTCCCTCCGTTAGGGAATTTAGCACAACACAAACTCTAAACAGGCTCATAATAGCTGAAGTAAAGATATATATATATATATATCTTTAATCTCAAACACTTGAACAAAATCTGATTGCGGTTAACAGACCTGCAGATCTGAATATTTCGTAATACATTCAAACTATGACTCTACATCGTGAATGACAAGTAATTCACAATTTCAAAGCTTGATACAAAGATGATTATTACCGTAACATAATAGAAACTTGATAGAAAGTTTGAGCACTTAATTGGCCTTTCTATGGCGAAAAGTAGTTGGCTCTTCCTTCACCCGGGATGTGTCTTAGCCTATTAGCAGAATGCAAAATTTTACAAACAAAATAGACATAATATCTATGCTTTGTGCATAAAAGTTCCCAAACCACACAAACAGAAACAAATATACTTTACAAGATAGAGCATACTGTCATAGTCAAGAACTAGTTAAACTTATTGCCATATTACTCTATGTAAAACTGCTTAAAAATGGACTTGAAAGTATAGAGATTGCTGAAGAATCAACTTGAAACATTGAATAAGAACTTCTAAACACAATGCCATGTCTTTCCAAAGAGAAGCTTACTTCTTGTTATTGTGTATTAGGCATAAGCAGGTGATGTTTGAAGCCTATGAACAACAATGCAAAGACACAACCAAGATTTTTGCAGAATACTAGCGGCGTCTTCATCGGTATTTTGATCAGGCAAGGGATGCACAAAAGATGAGAGTTGGAGGTGTGCAAGATGTGACTCCTGACATTTTGTGTGCCCGTAATGAGCAGGACACAGTTTATGCTACAGTCAAGGGCAATAAACCCACAAATGGTCTCATTCTTATAGATACGACATAGGAAAGAAGCATTAGAAAAGCATGCGAGTCTATTGCAGCTCATCTTATTGAAAGAATATGAAACACATTTCCAGCTTATGATGGGTTAGGAATGATGTTTCTTAAGCATTCCCTAGTGCAAAAGAAAAATGCATCTGTTGAAGTTGTGTTTCAAAAGGAACCTGACAGACTCTAGTAACCTTCATTCTTTAAAATGGTAGAGGACCAATCAAATCCAGAGATGCAGGCTTTTAACAAACCCAACATGTTTCACTAGGTCTTGACAATTCTAAGACTGATGCTAACATGGAGTCTAGGCATAGTTTAGTGCGATGTTACAAGAGAACCAAATAATGAAAAATAAAAAATCATTTTTTTAGAGGAGAACACTAGCCATTTGAGAGAACTTCTCAAAGAAATGTGATCTACATGAAAAAAAATGAAAAACATGAAAAACAAAGCACTACTGTCTCAAATTGCGTTTAACATATATAATTTGGAAGCAACACAATTATAAAATTTGGTGAGCAATGCTGAAAAGAACTATAAAATAAATCCAGGCAAAATTATACATATATTTGCTATCATTATCTAATATGCAGAAAACACTGTGCTAGGAAAATACAAAACCGTAAGAAAATATAACATGATACATGATGAGAATCAATGAATAGTACCGTCTGAAGCTCACTATATCTCTGTAGGTCCTTGCGCTCACAACTCCAAATATTATACATAATTCTGAATAGCACAGTCTATTTATACAAATTCGAGGCAGTGATAGAGGGCGGCTGAAGGGAAAAGACAACATTAATATCAACATTCCTCCTGATAGAGAAGATATCTGCTAGATTTATTCATAATGAGATTAGACTTAGAAATTAATTTGGACATTAGAGTGTTTGAATGCTGAAGTGCATTCTTAAAATTGCATTCAATGAGGGCATGATGATAAGCAACCGAA
>VDFB02067565.1:0-14671 GCA_007258455.2 Sequoia sempervirens | reverse complement strand
AAAAAGTTTTGTTCTCAGAGTAGATGTTGAACGCCTAGCTAGAAGGTATCTTCTTCCTCTCCTTGTGTATGAAAATAGTGTCTTGTCACTAACACCAGGTGGTGTTGACTAAACTCTAGGAGAAGGTACAATCCTTCTAAGAGTTCTCCCTCTTCTTCTTGGAGGAGATAAATGTAAAAACTCTACAGCTTTTGAACTTCTAGTTTCTATTTTTCTCATATAAACAAGCACATTGATCCTTTCCTCCACACAAAGTCTCCAAATATGCTTAAAAAATGACCTCTAAAAGGCTATTAGCTCACTGTCAGCACATCAAAATAGCAAGGCCTAAGAATTTTACTTCTAACTCTGTCCCACCAGGCATGCCAAAATAGTTATCACCTAAAATTGCACCATGTTGAATAAAAATTCAACACCTTAGTGTAACATGGGAAGACCTCTAAAGATGTGGGCTCCTTGTAAACAGAGGTCAACCTCTGGAGAAGGTTGACTTCCTTTGTGTTATCACCTAAACTACTAATTTTTGTGAGATAAAGGGAGAAGGAATACATAAATTAGAAACTACTCCTGTGGTGATACACCAAATTCATTCAAACATGAACAGTTGCTTAACACACAATTTTTAATCAACTAGTAAAAGCTGATATGCACAACTCAATACTCATATGATATTGCATAAATGTTTTATAAGAAAGCTACGATACATGCAGTCCTAGAATGATGATAAGTTCTCCTCGCAACTAAAACTATTTGCATCACTAACATAACTTATAACCTGCAATATACACATCTACTCTGCTTAAAAGTGCTATTAATGAAACAACTAACAAGGAATAAAAGAAACTCACATGTAAATTTATCAATCATTTAACGCACTCAATGAAACAAATAAATGAGAAGGTAGAAGTTGCTTTCTTTATTGATCTCCAAAGGTGAAACTATACATTCAATGTATATAAATGAGTTACAAAACTCAGTATTATCCTCTAAGGACTCTAAGAAGTCACAAAAGCAGAAAAATATGCAAGTAAGAACTCTCTACAAAAGAGGCAAAAATGCCATATATACGAAAACTAAAAAGTATCGGCCCTTTTCTTAGGGTTTACAAAATATCAACATTTTAAAAAAAAAAATCCACCCTTAGATCTTTTCAAGGAAGTTAATATTGCATTAAACGTGCATCCCTGCTGTCCATGTCGGTGAAGAGATGCTCCAGGGGTGTCCTCCTTGATCTTTTGCAACACATTTAATGTGCAAACCTCTGGCCTTTGTGTTCACTTTCAAACCTCCCTAAAGAGTTGCTTGAATGCTTTGAAGCCCTTATCATTAATGTTCATCCACTTTTGCTAGTTGACATCCCAGCTGTCTCAGCAGTTTCCACCTTTCTGTTACTGATGACACCTTTTGGATATCAAACTGATCCATCACTTTGTTCTCAGAGAAAATCCACATTGCTTATGTTTTGTTGATCTTCTGCACAAGGGTCAAACTGCCATGGCTTTCCTGTAGCTTCCTCTAATTGGTTGAACAGATGTTACATGGGATCTCCAGATGGTCAAAGGTCATTCAGACTAAATTGCATGTCGACGAGACACTGACCATGTCTCCCTGATGCGATTATGCCCTTCAGTGGTTATCAGCATAGCTTGGGACTATTGGCGAGACCTCATATCAAATGCAAAAGTTATATTGATACCACAGAAAAACATTGGCAAGAAAATCGTTATTAGTCAGAGGTCATGGTGAGCTCCCATCGGTTACACCAATATCCCCTTTCATTGGAAAAACCATCGCTGTTGGTAAGACTCCACACTGTCGGTAGAACTTCTCATAGATATCAATCCCTCTCAGTGAGACCTTCGCTATTGGTGAGACCTTTTTTTGAAGGCAATTCCCTTCGGCGAGCTGAGACCATTTCGGCAGGACCTTAGCAGGTCGAGAAGACCTCTCGCCGAGGTCAAGATCTTTGGGCGAGCTCATTTCATATTAGGGAGACCTCCATCGATCGGGGAGATATTATAGTGAAGCCCACCTTTCTTCGCGATGACACTTCTTTCCACTGAGACTTCTTTGGGTCGGCGAGATGACCGTCATCGGCAAGACCTTTCTCCAAAGCTACCACATTACGTAGAAGAAATTCCTCTTCCCCGAGGGCTCAATCATTTCTTTCGATGAGACCCCCATGTTTTGGTGAGACATTATCGTGAAGGCGATCCCCTTTAGTGAGACACCATCGAGTAGGGGGGACCTCATAGTCAGCTCAAAATATTATACCGAAGGCACCCTGCTGTCGGTAGGACCTTCCTCATTCGGCCAGACTTCATGCTAAATGCACTTTCTCGGCAAGCCCATTTTATCTCGGCATGACCCTATCGGGTCAGCTAGAGTTCTTATCGAACTCCTCCTCTCGGCGATGAGTCCCACTGCAGACAGCTCCCTTTCTTTCCCCAAGATCTCTTATTCAGCCAGACCCCATCGAGTTGGCAAGACATCATGTCGAAGCTACCTTGTTTTGGTGAGAGCTCACTTTCTTGTCAGGGAGACACTACTCGATCGGTGAGACATCTCCCTGAAGGGAATCCCTTTCTTTTTGGTGAGACCTTAGTAGTCACCAAGACATTATGCTAAGCCATGAACCCTCGGCGAAACCTTTCCTCTTTGGCCAGACCTTTTTCCGAAGGAAATATTTTTCCTCCCCGCCGACGACCTTTTGAATAACTATCGGCAAGACTTTCATCTATTAGCAGGACCTTTCATCGAACCCACCTCATTACACCGAGATCTTACCCTTTCGGTGGGACTTTACCGGGTTGGCAGTACATCACCCTAATTCCAGCCGTTTCAGTGAGACCAATTTTGTCATCGGGACTTCTTTTTGAAGGTCTCATCTCTTGGCGAGCTCAGACCTTCTTTTGGGGAGACCACCACTTGTCGGAAAGACATCATGGCGGGCCCAAAACCTTTTGAGAGCTCCCTTCCTTCAGCCAGACCCTTTTTTTAATCTGCAAGACCTCACGCCGACAGTCTCCTTTTGTTGATACGTCCCCTCCTATTGGCAAGATACTCCCCATGCGGAGGGAGATACAAAATCTCATAGTGATTAAAATTTCTTACCGACTGGGACATTTCAAAATGAATAGAACCCCTGCTAGTCAACAAGACAATTGGAAGGTCTTACCGACTTTCTCCTTAGAGGAATTTTATGCCAAACTTGATTGAGGTATACTTTTCAATTGAGCTCCTTGAGAAATACATCAGGGGCATGATTTAATTATGCACACCAATGTCTCCATTTGGCCTTTATGAACACCTGAAACACAGATTGCTCTGCCTGATTAAGCCCGTAGGTGAAAATCGGGCAACAAGCCCCACAAGGGAGAAAACCAGATGTTTATGATATTAATCCTAATTTTAAGGGAGGATTGATAATAAAGAGAGCTTCAGAAACCTCAACCACTGAGGCCACTAATTTGAATGTGAATGTGGCAAAATTAGCCCAAAAGACTGCTGAAATGGAGGAAGCTGAAAGGAAGAGCTTAATGGAAAAATATAAACTTTTGATTGAGGAGTACAACAAGATGCAGTAGAAAAATGTTGAGTTGCAAACTGAAGTGGATATTTTGAGGTATAAGTAGATTGGGGAGACATCAAGTGCTCTAGGAACTAGTACATTACCTTCCATAGCAGGGTCAGCGCCTCCTACTTCTCTAATTGTTTCCACACCAGGATCTCCCAGTCAGAATCCTATCCTCACCCTTTCTTTAGATGAAGTTGAAGAAGAAACAAAGTGCTTTGTTGATCCTACAAAGAAGCAGCTCTTGCAAAAAATTGATGAATTGTAGGCATCATTAAATAAAAGTGATGAGGGATCTCTCTTAAAGCAAAAGGAAATTTTTACTACTATTTTGAGGCATTTAAATGAAAAGTTTGATAGCAAATTGCTAGCTATACATTCTTTATATTCTTTTTTGTTAGCAGCAATAAAGAATATTGATAGGAATCAGGAAGTAGCGATACCAATAATTAAAAATTGGATCCCTAGGGCCAGTGATCTTGATATCATGTATAAGGCCTCAAGGTTTGATATAAATAATAGGCCCCAATCATTAAAGCCTACTCATGTGTTAGTAAAATCATTGCAAGGTTTTTAGACCTTACCAGATGACTTGAGTAGGAAGATTAGGGAGCTGGTGAAGAATTTCAATGATTGGGGTAACACATTGTTACCTGATATAATTGATGAGTAGGGGAAAATAAGTCATTTCTAACAATGGAAGGCTCAAGCAAGTGAGACCATCAATGATCAAATCAATTCAATTTGTGATCACTTTCTGAGATGATGATTTGTTGGTGTTTGTATGGACAAAATCATTAGTACCCGGCTCATTTTTTAGAATCTTTTGAAAGGGATAGAATAATGTAGTGGTAAAATACACACCTTATAATACCAAGGTGGATGAGGTAATTAATTTTGACTGCAATTGATGATGAGTACTAGAATTGGGTAACTAAATGTTTGAATGAGGAGTAAGGAGTGAACTACTAACAGGTGGCAGATCAGATGTTGCAGTTGCAACGGTTCTAGTTTTGTGTTGGCGGCTTTCTCGGTGCAGTTTTCTTATGGTTTTTTGCATCAGCGTTCCTCAGCTGATATGATGAACAAGAAGAATATTTTTCAAGGTGGTGGCCTTTGTAACAAATTTTGGAATATCACCGGGTGCTCCAATTGATTGGTGATAGGTGTACTTTCTGGCCCGTGCTTGTTTGCTCCTTCATTTTCTATAAGAAGGATTTCAAGGCCAGAAGTACGGGTTAGCAAGCTTACGTAATTTTTGTCGATTCTAGGTGAAGTTGCAGAGCAAATTGTAAAGTCTAATGGTTTTAGAGAAATGCAATTTAGGTTTTGAGTCATTAGAGTTTTGATTTCATAGAGATTTAATGTTGTATAACAGTACTAGCATTTGAGTTTAAATAAAAATTCGAGCTCATGTCTCTCCATTGTACATGCATATCTGAACTTTGAATGAAATAACTAAGGGTTGTTTTATCCATCTCACTTTGTGGTGTGTATGATTCTATTTAGCTTTAATTCAAGAATTAATCAAAATGCTTGAATGAGATTATAGGGATATGTGTTGTATAAGGATTTGATGTAATCTGGGTTAGAATGCATTAGATGAAATTGTAATGCAATATTGTTAGGATCTTATATGTGATGTATTAAATCTCTGTTATAAACCTCTAGATGCTTATGAATTCGACTCCTGCAATGGATATATGGCACTGATCTAAGTTGTAATTATTAGTGTAGTTAAATATTTGTTTGTCTTTGCCTAGAGCTTGCTACAAATTGCAAATCATTGACTATCTTATACAATGGATTGTGTTTAGTTATCTCACACTCCAGATAGTTGATATTGTCTATGAACGCCAATTCTAGTTGATATTATCTTATCATGTTGAGCTATTAAGTGATATAATCTGCTATTGTTAATGTTGTTTATAATAACGGTGTAGAGGTTGTAAACACATTAAGGGATCACCCTCTCGGGTCTTGCAGAGCCCGAAGTGTATGAGGCTTTTAAATTCCTCATCAATTAGTTCAGGTCCTCCAAGCTGCCTTCGATTGGAATTGGCAATTCCATAGATAGATTAGAAGACAAACCTGGTTACATTGTAACAAGAACCAACATACATGTCAACCACTAAACAACCACTGAACAACCACCTCTACAACTAACTTTTTAATCTTTTATGATCACATGAAACATAAAACACACTAATTTCAAGGTTGTTAACATCACTATTGAAATGTTTTAATTTTTGGACCTTTCAAATATTAAAAAGTACATCATTAAATTAATTATGTAATGGCATAAAAATTAAAAACATCATGAATTAATTATGTAACCACATAATTCAAATATAATTCTATCAAGAAATTAATATCAAATAGATTATATAATTGCATAACTTATACATTTCAATGTCATTAATCTTCTTCTTCATCCAACTCTTGGTCTGTATCATCTGATCCATATTTGACATTGTAAGAATTGGTCATATCATCATCATCGTCATCAATATTAGTTTTGATAATTTCATTATCCACACGGATATCATCTTCATGAACATTAACTCCTACATCATCATGATCTAGTTCCTCCTCTTCGACATCTTCATTAGGGACATCATCAACTAACTATTGATCATGATCATCTACATCATCTTCTAGTTCTTCGGTATCTTCTTCTTCCACCACATTATACTTTACCGGCCTTCCTCTTGGATTATGTCTAACAACAAATGACCAACCTAGTTTACTTGGAATCTCTAAGTAAAATACCTGCTCACATTGGCTTGGAAGAACATAGGGCTCATTTCCAGCTCACTCAATCAACCTTGTATTAACCATGGTAAATCCATTATCATGTTCAATAATAGTTCTCTTAGGATCATTTTCATTCAATCCTAGCCTATACCATAGGACGACGAACAAAATTAATTTGAAGGACTTAAAGTCACACTCAAGTATATCATCCAAAATCCCATAGTATCAATTTTCTAAGACTTATGGATGTATGTCACTTCTAGATGAAACATTAGTCACCTGAAAGACTACAATTATACCAGAATCACAAGTTTTCTTCATGTAATCCAACATTTTGATTTGAAATTTATGACCATTGCACCACATAGCCTTGTGGTGTTTCACCTGCAATATGTCAAACATGTAAAAATTATTGCTATATCATCAATTGATAAACATATTTATTCTTAGCAGAATGTATGCAAAGAAAACAATCTTAACATATATATATATACAACAATATACTTAAAAATAATTAAATAATATGGGTGATTAATATATTTATACATACCTGTTTATCTCTTAAACCATATGCTAAATCAATTTCCCTTTGTGTAACATTGGAATTTCCATTATGATGAGCTTCTTTAACCAATGAAGCCACACCTTCCATGTTAATGCACGACCAGATTGTTAACATCATTCAATCTATACCGTCATCCAATCAAGATTGTTGGTGACATAAAAATGTAGTGCATTCCACTCTCGACCAACTGTATAAAAAAAAAATGAAATTCACAAATGAAGTATAATTAGTTAAATACCACAATATATGACCTTAATTTATAATTGATGTATATTGAAGATTAAAAATTAAATAAGTACAATATACAATAAAACCATATGTAAAATGTATTCCAATTAATCTCCATGACCATCTTATAATTACCTCTCACTTTCCTCAATCTACCTTTCCCCATCAATCACTCCCCTTCAAATTTGTTAATGGAGTTAGGATCCCAAATGCGATATGCATGGATCACTACTGTAAACTTAGGAAGATATTCACTAATGTACACCATGGTCTGGTATACCATATATCCCTCCACCATCGAACCCTCAGGATGTGCTCTTTGTCTAACCAAAGCCTTCAAAAATTTTAAGTGCCTCTCAACCATCCACATTGACCTTGTGTGTATAGGTCAACACAATTCAATCTCCTCAACTTGGTGTTTGAGGTAGTGTTCTTGTGCATTGAAATTTTTTGAAGGTAGACACTTTTACATTTCACACATTAGATGAGGAATTTTTCTCTTCCAATAATTTATATCTTCTTTATGGACTTCTTTAGATGACATCCATCTACAAGTGATTCAAGGCACACATATATTAACGAGATTTAACAAAAATATATAGTATATTACATAACAAGTAAAAAAAATAGAAATTATAAGATGTATACAACGAATTAAAAAAATCTCGCTACTTACCTCATGTATTTTCCAAAATCATATATAACTTGCTTGACACTGTTGTCAAAGTTGTCTAGGAGAAATAGAGGTAGAACATACTGCAACAATTATAAAATGATCTTTTCATTATTTTTCTAAACGTAGTAAACACAATACAATGAAAAGTACATGCATTAGACAAGTGTATATAATATACGAGAATAATTACCTTAATGAAGGTATGCCAATCATGTGTTTTCATCCCTGACCCAAATTCACCTTTCTTTGTTATTATATTGTTTATGTTCGCAGCAAATCTTGTGGGAAATTGAATTTTTCATATGACTTCTTTTATAGCATTGATTTGCTGCTCTATTAATAACCAAGGAAGGGAACTTATATTAATTTGGTCTCCATTGCTATTTAATTGAATGGCATTTTTCATTGCATGATTAGCTTCCTAGATGTCACTACAAATTTTTATAATTTTTTCTTTGTCATGCCTTTCATCCAATATTTCCATAATATTTCTATTATATTCTTTCCAACTATGCATTGTATCAAACAAATGCAGTAGCGCTGCTCATAGTAGGGCAACCTACTAAATTATGCAGGATAACTTTTAGGTCCACGTGAGTAGGCCATTAATTCCTTGACGACCTTCATGAAGCATATAAGTTAAACAAATTAACAACGACAATCATTGTCAATTACAACATGAGTAAACACAACACAATATAAAAATATAAATTCAAAACATATCGTATATGATAGATAAACAATTTGATCCGATGTATAACCTTGATGATTAATTCTATTATATTCCAACTTCCATAGGTGAGGTGACATTCTTCGTGGTTTTGATGTAGTCTCCTCTTTCCCATTGAAAAGATGTTTTTCAGTAGTTCGATACTTATGATTTCTATGGAGGAAGTGCCTATACTCATCAAACACCTGCTTTCCTAAACTTGTTGAACAACGAGATTTCATCTTTGGACCACAAATTGGACATGCAAATTTTCCCTTTGTTTGAAGACCTACAAGATCATATATAATTGGATTAAATATGTCAATTTTTATAATTATATATAATGAATAGATTATTTTAAAACATGCATAATATCTACTTCATTGAATTAATTATTGTTAAAGTGCAGTCGAATGTTATAACATACCACAAAAATGTGTTAGCCTTGGGGCATCATGAATTTTTCCATACAAGCATTGCATGGAATTGAAATTGTCTTTGTCCTATTGGTCTAGAGGCGTCATACATAGTGACACCATTCCATAACTTTAGTAACTTGTCAATAAGAGGCTCAATATATACATTCATATCTTTAACTTGGTACTTACCTAGTTGAATGAACATAAACATTACATATTATTATAACCATTTTACTGCAATATATATAAGAATTAATGTACATGACTATTGAATGAAAAAAATATAAGTCATTATGCAACAAATAAGATAAATGAGACGCTACTACATTAAAGAAAATTGATGTAAAAAAAATACCTGGAACAATCATTGACAACATTATGTGCTCCCTCTTTATTGACATCCATGGAGGAATGTTATTGTTGATAACAAAAACAAGCCACACTGAGTAAATAGATCTCAGCTCTCCAAATGGATTGACATCGTTTGCTCCCAATGAAAGCTTGAGATTACAAGGTTATTCTTTAAAGTGTGGTCATTTTTCCTCCATGTCCCTAAATGTAGAACCATCAGCAGGCATTCGAAGAATGTCATCTCCATTTCTATTCTGTGCATGGCAATCCATAAATTACACTAAGCTTTCACACTTGAATAATCATTGCATACATGGAATAATGGGAATATAATGAAGAACCTTGCAAGACACTTTTTTTGTTAGTTGATCTATTCAATATCTACTGATATGAAATTCCAGGCATTCTGTTGCAAATTCATGTTGTTTATGATGTATAATATGATCATTGAGACATGCATCTATTGCTTGAAACTCCATTCTGATATCTTTCATAATGGCACATAAATCTCAGTATGAGCGAGGTAAAATATTTGATGGTGGTAGCAAAAATTCACCAATCAATCTACAACAAAAAATAATTTGTTTATATAAAGAATATTAATGGTACATATTTCATCATTTATTTACAAGTGATGAACTAAGAACAATTAAAATAGATGAAAAAAATTAACATATATGGCATACCTTAACATCCGTGAGATTGCTATTTTGATAAACCATTCATAACCTTCAAGTTCAACAACAACAATACAACAGAGAGAAGAGTTGTTTGGGAGCCTTCATAAAGGGGCCTGTATGCCTTCTCAAGTAGAGGTAAATCATGAACATCATCAAAATCATCTTGATCATCATGATCAGCTTTGCCACTAAATGTTTCATGGATCAATGTATTCGCACCATCATCTTCAACTATGTTTTCTAGTGCATGATCATCTTCTTCCATAGGATCATTAACTTCATCTTTGATATTCACAGCTCCATGTTCGTTCGCTTGCAAAACCACATTCTCCAGGCCATGATAATCCATATCATTTTCCCTAGGGCACCCCACCTTTATAATAATGATAGAAACAAATAAACCATTATCATGATCAAGTGATTATATATATATAATGTTAAAATGATATAAACATTTACAAATTCAATCAATATAAACACATATAATGAACAACTTACCAATGGATGATAATCATGCCCCCCTTCAATGTGACCATGTTGCCTACAATATCTCTCATTTGTTACGTGATTAAAAGTTGTCTCATCTTTAAGCCTTGCAATTATTGCAAGGACAATAACATTCCCATCACCCTTTTCTTTTCAATCTAGCCCGCAGTCTATCAATTGTCTCTTCATTTTTTTACGGACTAATATTATTTGACATGATTTTTTCTTTACCAAGCTTGACTACTTAGATTTTCAAAATATCAAACTCACACTCCAATGGTACTTTATTCGCTTAGGCAGGGTAACAAAATCTAATAATTTTTGATATTTTACACATAAAAAATTTGGCATGCAACCACCCTGCCAAAGAGAAAATAGTCACGAGTTAATGACCCCAAAACACTTTAAAATGATAATTCCAAACTTGTTAAATTCTAATTTTACTATTATTTCCAACTGTTAGACTCCTAAAATCCGAATATTGAACTTGATCACAAACTTCCTACAATGATGGAGGTACCGAGCTAGTAAGAACAAGTGACCCATTCCTAAGGAGCAACAAGTCAGAATCATCATTGCTAATGTCAATATGGATTTATCCTTTTAGTTAAAGATGCAATGTGTCACTTCTTATGATGAGCTTATCCCTAGGGCCCTCAACATTGAGAGAGCCTTAATAAAAAACAACAAAAAAATTGGTAAGAGCATGATTAGGGTACAAACTCTAGGCCTTCATAGAAATATAAACAATAACTATAGTAGATTAGTGAGGTTGCAATACCAGAAAGATTGAGACATTGTAGGTAATAACCAAATCTTGCAATCTAAATATTGTAGCCAATAACAAGCACACTATGTAGCTTAGTGACATTTGTAAATACAATCTACGGTAAGAAGAATGACAGTCACTTGAGATGTGACAGTCAAAAAGAGGCTGAGCGGTGACAAGATATAAACCTCAAACCTTGCATAGTAAAGTGGAGATTTTAATAGTGAGTTTCCTTACCCCCTTGCTGACCTTAAGGGTTTTTCAAATGCTTTTGGTAGTGTTAGACAAGGAAAATGCAATCAGGGAATGACTGTCCAAATGAAGTAACTGTGGTAATCATAGGTTCAATGTTTCTTCTTAACCATTGTGACTATGTGGAGTAGTGGATTACATGTTTGGCGTGTTTTGAGACTCATCAAAGATGGGAGAATAGTTAATAATGCAATGTGGACTGTGAGTAGGTAATGGAGTTGAAGGATCTTAAGAACTACAATACCATGAAACAATGAGTCCCCTATAGTAAGTAGGTAGTCTATAGGGCATAGTTTGATTTTATAGAAGGATGCTCATGAAAGGAATCTTCAAGTGATAATGAGTGAGCTGTTTGAGATTGCAGCTAAGGGTGCAATACCCAGTCTTAAAGGAAGTTACAAAAGCAGTAAATGTGCAAGAAAATCAAATCATACACAACAAACAATTCACAATGTTATCTTACATAATGCCTTGAGTTTGAAGACAAAAATCTCATTGTATCTTCATGATGAAAGTAGTGACCTTAATGGTCAATCACTGGCAACCATGAGTTTGAAACATGTTATTGTGCTTATGGAGGCAACATTTTAAGCAAGGTAGTGAGTGGTGATTTGGAACAATGGCAGGTATTAAGGACTTGCTTTATATGCATACTCTGCAATCTAGCTTAAGACACCGTTCCTAGAAGAGATTGAAGGTGGATTATGGAACTCAAGGGTTACCATGAAAAGGATTAAAGCAAAGACTGAAATCTATTTAAAAGCCACAGTCATGAAGATATTAAAGATGTCACATGCAAAACCCTAGTAGCTAGAGTAATGAATATAGTACCAAAGAGGATAGTGTGCTGGGGAAGATTTAGGAGATTTCCACATTATCTAATTACAGGGAAATACATCATTTATTTATTTTTTTAATTAAAAGAAATCATTCTAAACCCTATATAGGATACATTGATATTTCAAAAGCCTCTGAAGGAATTTGAGATTATGCAAATATATGTCAAGTAACATTCTTAAGGTTAAGAAAATCTTGATCACTCTCTAGAATAGCCCATTAAACATGGGTTGTGCTTGAATGTACTACATAATTGATATAACACAACCACTCTGCATATCAACCAGAGTTATAGGCTCTTTATTGCAGCAAGAGGTAATCACTCTTCGATCATGCTATAATTACATCCTAACCTGTTAAACTTGAGACAATCTGAATGCACCCAATGATGATTGACACCTACATTATACAACCTAAATTAACTACATTATATGAGTGCCCCCATTTCTATCACAACATAGCCACATTAAACTTGGGTCACACATGAATGCATCCTATATTTCTTATAGCAAAACTATGCCACATGACCAATAGAGTTATGGATCACATAATTACAGTCACAAGAATTCCATTCCTCTGCTTGTGATCTTGTATGGTGCTTCCTACAACAAAATCTGGATGAAATTCCCAAACCCCTAACTCCCAAAAAATGAAATATGATGATGTTGCTTTAAAATATATTTTCAAACTTGAAATCCATAACTACTTCTAACTTCGAATTTTGCAAAGATAACATCACTCCTCAACCTTCGGGTGATATCTTCTATAATTTTTTATTTTTCCCAAGAAAATCGTCCTTAGTTCTCCGTAAACTGTCTCAAGTAGAGCAAAACAATGTTGCAATAAATCAGGCGCGAACTCACTTTTCTTTATGTCGGCCACAATTTTATTTTTTTTAATTTTTCATGTTTGTCAAACATTCGACGAAAATAATAGCCAAAATTTTGATGAACCCCAGGTTCGTCGAAATTTCGACGAACGTCGGGGATAAACTTTCAAAAAATTGGAAATTACACATCAAATTTTACAAGCACCCGACGAACATCGAATTTTACATATTTTGTTAGACAGTTTCATCGTATTTTGTAGTCAAATGTATTAGTGACCCCTTGGAGGTGGTCAAGGACTCCCTCGAAAACCCAGATTAGTCTGCTAATCTTTCCAGTAATTTCTTGTCTTTTCATGTGAATTCTAATATGGATACTTTGCCCTGGGATCAAAGGATCCTAACTAATAAGGAATGGGAATCTAGCAGAGAGACAGATAGCCAAGAAGAGACTAATAAAGAAGAGAACTTATCAAAGAAGAAAAAGGAAAAAAATAAACAAAGGAAGACTCCAAGTAGCATTTCTACTAGATCAAAAGCTACGATAGACTGTGGAGTAGTAAAGAAATCACGTGGGAAAAAGTCTTCTAAAAGGACAAGAGAGCAGAATAGCTTTCAGGATATAGCATATGGGTCTCAGAAAACCATCCCGGAATGCCTTAACTCCCCTGGTAATTCATGAAGAT
This sequence comes from Sequoia sempervirens, assembly GCA_007258455.2. Taxonomy (NCBI): domain Eukaryota; kingdom Viridiplantae; phylum Streptophyta; class Pinopsida; order Cupressales; family Cupressaceae; genus Sequoia; species Sequoia sempervirens. The sequence goes on along the minus strand of VDFB02067565.1, from coordinate 856 downwards.
TATGTCCTAGAATATCAAGGGACTCAATAGCCCCTATAAGCAGGATGTTCTTCGCAATTTTGATAGAAATCACAAGCCTGCTATTCTTCTAATTCAGGAGACCAAAATGTCAGAGGAGAAAGTTGAAAAGATGAAACTTTTCTAGCACTGTAGTACTCATGGTAATAACTCGAGTGGTGCTTCTAGAGGCATTGCTACTTTCTGGAATAGCCACATAATCAAAGGAGACCCGATTTTGGAAGGAACGAATCATACTGCCACTAGATTCACTCATATTAGGGACAACTTTAGTTGGATTCAACTGAATATTTATGCCCCCAATGGAAAAGGAATGAGAAAATCCTTTTGGTTGGAGTTGGCTGCCTTTAGGAGGATTTTTGACAAAGAGGCATGGGTTATTATGGGCAATTTCAATACTCCCTTAATAAACGGAGAAAAATTTGGAGGATCCTAGATCAATATGGAAAGCAAAGAGGATCTTTAGAACTTCATTGACAATTAGGGGCTGATAGATCTAGATTTACATGGCGCTTCTTTTACCTGGTCTAATCGTAGAAAGGGGATGAATCTCATATAGGCTAGATTAGATAGATCTTTAATTTCCAATCATTGGTTCTTTGATTATTACTGCTCTCTTAAAGCTCTTTCAAGGATTGGCTCTAACCATTTCCCCATCAGTTTTACTGCGGATCCTATAAAAAAGAAGAAAAATATCCCTTTCAGATTTGAAAAATGTGGATTTCCCATCCTGCTCTTAAAGAGGAGATTAGGAAATGGTGGAATATAAGTATTCCTAGTACTGCTATGTTTAGAATAGCTAAAAAACTAAGGGAAGTGAAATGCAATCTGAAAAAAT
>VDFB02067564.1:0-12925 GCA_007258455.2 Sequoia sempervirens | reverse complement strand
CATCGGTGCTCGGGATTGTTGAGAGTGTGATAACTCCTTCCTCGCCTCAAGGATAGATTGTTCAAAAAGGAAGGAAAATATAAGAAGTTGAAACGAGAACACAAGGCGTTAGTTGGATATGTTCAGCAGTTGTCTCGTTCTCGAGGGCAGGATGTACCAGTGATAGAGCCTCCGGCGGATGTTCCTAGAGAGTCGATCAGCGGCTTGGTAGAGTTGGGGAGAATGGCACAGGAGGCAGACAAATGGGTCACTGTGAGTTCGTGACCGGAGACGTAGAAATTTATGGAGGACCTTGCCGTGCTGCGCCTCTACCATTTTGGCATCTAATGGATGCGGTGGATCAGGCTTGGGGCGATGCCTCTATCTATCAGAGTAAGGTGATCCAGCGTCTCGAGGTATTGAGGCATGTACCATTGCAGCTGCTGATTGATGGAGGTGTCATTCAAGCGAATGACCGATATGATTTCTCTCGGTGGTATTCTTCGGCTATCACGGGGCGTGGCTTCTTCGATGCAGCACAGGCGGATTCAGCCAGGGTACATAAGGCTATGGCCAACATTATAGATGGAGTTCAAAACACCTTCGAGGCCATATTTGCTAGGCGGCTGAATCCTGATGAAATAAGTTTTGATAATTTGAGGGGGTTGCTGGTTCCCTTCTTCGCAGATGTTAAGACCTTTGTACAGGATGACTTTGAAAATACTGCTACATTCTCCACTTTGATCCAGAACACGCAGGACTCATTAGCTGCTTGGAGAAAATCTTGTACAAGGCACGAACATTCAGTCACGGTGTTAGAGTTTCAGTTGGATTGTGTTCCGCCTATTTCAGCTCAGGAGGTTGAGGCCGTACTTAGCCGATTTGTTGAGTTGGCAATCAGAGAGAAGGCCAATGGGAACACACTACTGGACGAGGATCTTCTAGAAGATTGAATATGGAGCATTTATTACCTTTTTCTATTTTTGGGAGTGAGTGGGAATCTTTGATTCATTTAATGTACCACTCCCTATTCTGGCAGTTTTTAGGGTTAGGGCTGAGGTGGCACGATTCTGGCCACTCTATTGATTGTAACCCTAGCCGTCCTTTGGGACTGGGCTAGCTATAAAAGGGGGAGTCCCCCTCATTTGTAATTACAATTAGAAGATCAGAATTAGATAGACATTGGAGTAGTAGACTTTGAGAGAGCTAGATAGTGTAGTATTGTAGAGCATTTTGCATCATTTGGAGAAGAGAGAAAGTTTTCCCTTTGAAAACTTTTGAAGAAATTGTTGTGTAACACATTTTATGATAATAGATCTTTTCATTGATGATGGAATTCGTCTTGTCATGAAATGCTAGCAAGGTTTCTTCTTCCTTTCGTGATCCAAGCAGCTTAATTCATGCAGTAGCTACTTTGGTGTGTGGTGTTTTATTGAGATAGCTTCGCTTTATTCCATACCACTAGCGGCTTGTTGATGATAAGTCTGCCTTGCGTGGTCAACTGGACATTATCTTGTGTTTAACTTCGGTTGTGGTTTACATACTTATATGCGTTGTTCTGATGGTGTATGTATGTTAAACTATAACTTGAATACCTTTTGCTACCCCCTTTGAAGATTGCACTGATTTTGCTGACGCTGTCCGACGGAGGCTAGGTGAAATCCGGTTGAAGTCTATTGAGACGAAGCCCCACATACCCTGCATTTAGAATAGAATATAAATTTCTTAGGCCCTTTCCTCTTTACTTTCCGTATATTTCTGATTAGTTTTAGGAAAAGAACCACATTGCCAAATCATACAAGTGAAAATCCCCTTCAAAATCATACGTTAGCTGCTAACTGCAAGAAGTCTGGACAATTACGTAAGTCCCCTCGTAAGAACACAGCAATACACATCAACCAAACTGGGTCTATTCGCACTTAAGGAACCTTGGAGTTGAACGTGTGATCTATCTCGCAATCTTAGCACACGCAATACTTTGATCAAGAGAGAACGGAGTAGCCCAAACTATTTTGTTCTTCGGCTGATTGGTGAGGTCACAAAAATCGCATCAACAGGACCTTGGGTGAATTTGGGCTGAACCCAGCCGAAGGGTTTCTCCAAAAAAAAACAAAAGAAAGTAATTTTTTAAAACATTATTTATGTAAGTTAACAAGAAATAGGTAGGTAATTGGTGCAGTAACAGGAAATGCCAACTTTTTGGAGACATTGGGTATGGTTTGTTGTTAAATGTATATGCATATGTGTGTATTTATGTATGTATATGTGTATGTATATATGTAGGTATATATGTTATATGTGTATGTATATATACATGCATGCTACATACATACATAAACAGGTAGGTAAGTGGTGCAATAAGAGGAAATGCCAACTTTTTGGAGACATTGGGTATGGTTTGCTGTTAAATGTATATGCATATGTATGTATTTATATATGTATTTATGTATGTATATGTGTATATGTATGTATTGACGTATGTATATATGTTATATGTGTATGTATATATACATACATGATGCATACATACATAAACAGGTAGGTAATTGGTGCAGTAACAGGAAATGGCAGCTTTTTTGAGACATTGGGTATGGTTTTCTGTTAAATGTATATGCATATGTATGTATTTATGTATGTATGTGTGTATGTATTTATATATGTATATATGTTATATGTGTATGTATATATACATACATGATACATACATACATAAACAGGTAGGTAATTGGTGCAATACAGGAAATGCTAGCTTTTAGCAGTGTTGCATGGGGATGTGTCCCCTCCAAAAAACCCCGTGTTTCCTAGACGGGGACGTCTCAGAGACTGGGGGACTTGGGAGGATGTTTTCCCACCAGCCCACCACTAGCGTCACCATCCCACCACTAGTGTCGTTCTCTCCAAGATACCACTAGGACTTTGAGGATGCTGGGGTGTCCTCAAGATGTCTAGGGGACTCCTAGTTGTCTCCAAGATGTATAATTCTTATACTTATACATCTTTTTACAACTATTTTTTCAAGTACTATATGTATTTCAGCACCCTGCCGCCCCCCCGCCACCGTCCCCCCTGCCATCCCCCCGCCGCCCACAAACTTAGACCCCTCATTCCCGCATACCTTGCCGTCCCCTCGTCCCCGTCCCCGAAACCTCGTGGAACACTGCTTTTTAGAGACATTGGGTATGGTTTGCTATTAAATGTATATGCATATGTATGTATTTATGTATGTATATGTGTTTGTATATATGTATATGTATGTATTTATGCATGTATATATGTTATATGTGTATGTATATATACATACATGATACATACATACACACACACACACATACATACATACATACATATATATTCCTGTAATTGTACCCAAGGAAAAAAAATTGCCGTATCGCCGTACCCGTACCTGTACCAGAACCGATAACTTAGTATTTTTTTGGTTTTCCTATATTATGTTCTTATTGTACAATTTGTTGTTTATATAGATATAAAGAATCCTATTCATTGTTGATTTTTAACCTATAAAGGTTAACTTTTGTTTTTGGTTGGTAAATTTCCCTTCAAGGGGTTATGTTGGACCAGTATTTTGACCGAATTTGGATCCTTGGTATGGATGCCTGGTATTTGAGCTCATGGCTTTGCAGTTTGCACCTTACTAGTGTTGTATGTCATCCCATGCTATCTGTTGCATTTCAAAACTGCAAATTATAGGATTAAAAAGAAGAAAAAGAAAAATTGTGGAGTAGTGATTGCTTAAGAAGAGTATTCTTAGTCCTAGATAGTGGGGGGGTTTTAAACTTTTAAGAGTTTGCAGCAACTTTAGATAAGTTAATTTGTTTATTCTATTTGCAAAATACATTGACCTGCACATAAAATTGCTGTATGCACTCTCTATGGGACCACAAGGCTTAGCTCATTTTTTTCAATGGATTTGGATGTGTTTGTTGGGCAAACCTTTTTCCTAGAATTTAATTAATGTATTATGTATTTTTTCATGTCTCATCCTTGATACTTTTGCAACTCAATTTAGAGGTTCATCTTATCCTTGAAATATAGTAACTGTGGGTACGTATAAGAAAATTTATAACATAATGTGTTCTTGTATAAGGTTCATTTTTGAGAAGGAAAAAAGGGGAACCATAAGAGATTTGTCTTGAAACTTAGAAAGGATTGAAGTTGTTAATCTTGATTTGAAGCGGCTATAAGTGTTGCTGATTATTTTAAAGCTAGAACTATGTCATAATGGTGCCAACACTACTAATGATCGAAAACAAGACCATGAACATAAATCTTAAAAATATCCAACATTAAAAAAACATTAAGAAAGAAATAAAGTTGATATTAAATAGTATAAAAAATCTATTTTTTAAACTATTGAAAATTTTGTAAACAAATGATATCTAACAAAACATATAATACAAAAATATTCAAACAAAATCAATATTTAATCAAACAAATCAATTTTTAAATTTGTAATATATTATTATATAATTAAAAAAATACATTTAAATATTACTTTAAATTTCCCATTTAAAAAAACATTGGTCAAAGTTAGAAAAAAAAAAAGAAGCCTGTAAACAAAATTTAACTCAGCCGTTTAACCATCTCCAGGTCACAGGTAACCAATATTTTTGTGTAAAAGGATGCAAATTTTTTTTGTCGGGCTGAAGAATCTAATAGCTCTAAAACCTCGGGGGTTTAGTAGCTCTAAAACCCCGATATTCTACCTGTAATTTTCGTTTATTGTGAATAAATTGAAGCAGTAGCCGTAGGGGAGTTTTGTTTTGTTTCGTCTGATATTTAAAAACTTTCTGCATTGGTAGGGGTTCGCGATATTTTCCCTGCAATCTCTGCCCATTTTTTTTCATAGTATCGTTAACAGCACGATACAGTTTGACACAATCTTGAGGTAAGTCGCTTCGCATGGTTTCAGTGATTTTTTATTTTGGTTATCCATACGCGGTCGGATCACTTTTTGTTATGTTTTAGTTCATTCTAAAACAATTCTGTTGTTATCTGTTAAATGAAGGTAACCAATATTTAACTCAGCCTGTAAACAAAATTTAACTCAGCCTGTAAACAAAATTTAACTCAGCCGTTTAACCATCTCCAGGTCACAGGTAACCAATATTTTTGTGTAAAAGGATGCAAATTTTTTTTGTCGGGCTGAAGAATCTAATAGCTCTAAAACCTCGGGGTTTTAGTAGCTCTAAAACCCCGATATTCTACCTGTAATTTTCGTTTATTGTGAATAAATTGAAGCAGTGGCCGTAGGGGAGTTTTGTTTTGTTTCGTCTGATATTTAAAAACTTTCTGCATTGGTAGGGGTTCGCGATATTTTCCCTGCAATCTCTGCCCATTTTTTTTCATAGTATCGTTAACAGCACGATACAGTTTGACACAATCTTGAGGTAAGTCGCTTCGCATGGTTTCAGTGATTTTTTATTTTGGTTATCCATACGCGGTCGGATCACTTTTTGTTATGTTTTAGTTCATTCTAAAACAATTCTGTTGTTATCTGTTAAATGAAGGCATTGAGTCTGTGGTATGGCTGTTTTCATTATGATATTATTGTAATACCTTGTATTAGGTCCTTATTTTTTCACGTAGAGATATTTTACTATGAGATGAGTTTTACGTTTATTTGTTTGTTCAAAATTATTGTTTATTTTGTTCTTGAGGCAATTTTTGTGAAAATTATCCCAATTCGTTTTTGATTTGGGGATTTTGGGACTTTTAGCTTGATTTTTACTAAAGGAGTTCAAAAAATTCTTCAGTCATGTGGCAGCGTTTCCTTTCTGCTCTTATGGTATTAAAGTTTCTATTTGGACAAAAATTAACAGCTTTTGCTTATTGATTATATTTTTTTTGTTATTGATACATTATATTTGATGCTTTCTGCAATTGGGACAGTTAATCCTATTCTAACCTGCAGATTATGGGTTAGAATAGTGGATTAAAATTTGGAGTTTCTGTTTGGTCTATATTTTATAGGTATAGACAAGTTATTTGATTTTTTGGAGTGAGGAGTATGTATTCTTGAGTAGCTTACAGTTAATTAATCTTTTTTATTTTTTTTCTTGAAAGAGGGATTGATGCATGCTAGTTTGTTTTTACCTTTCTGATAGTGTTGGGTCCCAAAATCACTGTTCCATTTCTTAGAACTAAATTCATTCACAAGGCCAAGGTTGTTATTAGGTGAGTGAAAAAGGTTCATCAATAGAACAATGGAGGATTCAAGGCCAACTCAATGAGAGTGGGTTTTCACTCATTTGCTTTGAGCTCAGCTTAGACTTAGGAGGGTGTTCTTAGGGGTAATAGGTACTTAAATCAAACAAAATAGACAACCGAGAACAACTTCAACCAAACCCAATTGCAATCTTAATCCCAAATATTGTCACTAGGTCAAGAGATATTGGTTGCATAAAACCCCTATATAGCTAATAAACTTGTCCATGCATGATCCGCATGAAATAAACCCATTTAAGGATCACTGAAGATAGTTTCCTTGATTATATTGACGATTATGAATGCAAAGGAAGGACCCCAAAATGTTTACTAATGTTTTGATTTGTTTAAGTGGTTTGGGATTGGTCAAGTGGACCCAAGGCCACTGCTTATTCAATTGGGCTATAGGGTCACAAATAGGAGGGAAAACAATGAAAGGAAACATAAAAGAGTCGATCTTGATACATATGCCACCAAACCACAAGCATTATACATAGATCATATTTAGTAATCCAAATTGAACTGCATGAATTCAGAAATAAACAAATGACTATTACAATGCTTGTAATACTTTAAAATTAATAATTATATAAGTATACAATTCTTGGTAATTTATTTTTTATAGATATTATTGCAAATTATTTCTAAATAATTGGTATGTAATGAACATATTTATTAATAATAAATTAATAGATGATTTAATTGTTTTAAAATAATCGAAGTCACAAAGTAATAAAATCTTTAAATAAAAAACATTATAAATACTATTAGCCCGACTTTCTACATTTATCCTAACTTTAATAAAATGACTCGATTAATTAAAAGAAAGCTTTGTTCGTCATTTTTCCTTCATAAGCGGTAGCTCGCGGTCGCCAGTCGCACCCAACTCAGCCGGATTCCCCCATCAACCGGTTATTCTTTAAGGTCGCGATTGCTTTCGGAAGGCTTTGTTTGAGATGATCCCTCCACTCCTCCTTTTGGAGTTCAGAGTTACGAATGAAGAATGCTGTAATGGGACTACTTAAGCTCTTTATCACTCGGGTGTATCGATCCGCAGTCAGCGGAAGGGGCCGGGCGGGCCCCTACTTGAGGGTATCATCACGGTACGACCAAAATGATATTAGGTTTACACCTTTAGTTATTGGCGAAATCTTAATGAGCATAGTATAATAAGAATACAGTGATCACTTTGCACAATGTATTAATGAAAGTATAAAATGCATGTAATATGGGTAATAAGGAATCAATATCGTATTTTACTTAAAACGTGACTGTAGCTATTTTCGGGTAATCTTAACTGAGGAATAGATTAGAGTTGGCACTATAATATACACTATCAAATTATGGACTTTCTCTTTCAGTCATAAGGGTAAGGAATTGAATAGGCATTGAGGAATGCAGAGACTAGGATACCTTCAAGGTAGGCCACCCTCTGTAGTCAGGCTGCGGTCTGTCACTGGGGGCCGAGAGGGTCGTTACAGCAGGCGTTGTAGACCGCTCTCGGGCTGAGAAGGTTATCACTAAGGGCATTCTCATGTATATTCACTTCCTCTTCACCTATGAATGTTGGAGCAAAGGAGTAGTAATTTGAATTGTTCTATAAATATGTTAATTCTACTCAAAACAAGTAAGAACTGTTATATATAAATTACTTATCTTCCAAAAGAAAAAGGATAAAGAAATAATTTAATGTTGCTTCATTGCAATTAAATTAATGTTTACTTTGATTATTATTCTTATTTTTATAAAATATTGGTATTCGTAGGTCATTTCTTAAATCTCTAAAAAGGGAACATTACAATTGGTATCAGAGCACTCCTTCCTGCCACCCTGTGAGATTAGTACATGAAAGTCTACCACAGAAGGAATCCTAAGCCTACTAACATTATGGGTGAACCATTGGGAAATGAACTTAGAACCTTCATGGAAATCAATGAACGAAAAACTCAAGCACTAATAGAACAAAACGAAAAAACAAGTCAAGCCCTAATTCAAGCCTTGCAAGAGATGAATGTCACCATGAATAACCTCAAGAATAATGGGTCAAATAATAAGGATACAAATTCAAATCATTCCGAAAATAATAATAACAATGCTTCCTCAAATCCAAGGATTCAAAGACCAAATTTCCTACCGGGAAAGGAGACCCTTATGGAAGGGGAAAACAATCCCCCCTTGCAAAATGCAGAGGATATAGTTGCATCATACGCAAGATTAGATCCTGACATAAGAGAAATCATATCTTTTAGGAATTTCTTAGAAGCCAAAAAGCTAGAAACCCCCCAAAAAGAGGGTAGGCAATCAAGTAAAGACCTAAAACAAAAAGTTAACAAATTGACCCTACCAAACTTCGATGGGTCAAATAAAATCACAGCCTACTCTTGGATACAAAAGTTAAATACCTATCTAAATCTAAGTCCTATGACCGAAGAAGATGCAGTGCAATTTGCTATATTACATCTCGAAGGGTTGGCCCACGAATGGTGGCTCCATGGTACCCTCACACAAGGTCATGACAGTAAAATTTCATATGAGGAATTCACTCAAAAACTTATTAAAAGATTTGATAGGAAGCACCCTCAAAAGGACTTCAAGGAATTAACCCTCTTAAGGCAGCGGGGATCCATTGAAAGTTACATTTCTGAGTTCCAACAAATTTCTGTAAGGGTAAATGGGCTTGATGAAGACCGTCTTACCTACCTCTTTGTGGAAGGGTTAAAAGATTCCATTAGAAGATTAGTGAGTGCCTTAAAACCCAACTCCCTTGACGATGCCATTGATAAAGCACTCATGTTAGAAGATACACCCACCCATGAGAGGGCATCAAAGCCTTTCACTTACAAGAAAGAGAAGAACTACAAAAAAGGAACTTATGTTATACCTGCAATCAGAAATGGGAGCAGGGACATGTGTGCAAAAAAGAAAAAATAATGGAAGAAAAAGAAAGACTCATGAAAGAAGGCCTATGCTTTAAATGCAAAGAAAAATGGTATAGAGGGCATAAGTGTGGGAAGAGAAGCCAAGCTCACAACATGGGAGCCCTATCCGATGATGAAGATTGGGACAACCAAACAAGTTCAAGGGACGAAGAACAAGAGAGACCTAGCATAAATATAAAGTACAATGATGAAGAAAAGGGAACCTTGGCAGCCATTTCAAGAGCCTCAAAACATCACCCCTTCCGAATTAAGAGTGTCATTAAGGGAAAAAGAGTAATTGCTCTTATGGATAGTGGAGCAACCCACAATTTTATTGACCAAAGCTTAGCATCCCGACTAAAGCTAAAAACTCAAGACTTTAAGGGTTTTCAAGTAGCCCTAGCTGATGGTTCCACCACCTCCTGCAACCAAAGGATTCCCCAACTGGACATAATCTTGGGACTGCACCCCACTAAAGAAGACTTCTATGTGGTCAACCTAGGTGATACAGATGTGATACTTGGCACCCCGTGGATACACTCCTTGGGGCGGTTCTCCCTAGACCTCCCCAAGTTGGAACTATGCTTTACACACAATGGAGAGGAAGTACTCCTCAAAGGACAGGCTGATGGATCACCAAAAATGGTCTCATCCAAGAAAATGGAAAAAATTGTAAGGTAAGATAAATCTCAATTTCAATAAAAGAATATATAAGTGTTGTAAATAGCTTTACCATATTCCTAAAATTTCAGCTTACTTGATGTCTAGAAATGGGCAAGGAGAATGGGTGGCACAATGTATGATACTCGATAAATCCGCTTCTCAGAAAAAGACCATCCACATTGATATTGAGCCTATCCTTAAAAATCACAAGAGAGTCTTTGAAGACATACCTCCCGGATTACCTCCCAAGAGGGGGTTTGAGCACACTATAGAACTGGAAGAGGGAGCAAGGCCCGTTATTACCATACCTTACCGTCACCCAAGAGGGTATAAGGAAGAAATTGAAAAAGCCATAAAGGAATTATTAGAAATTGAGCACATTCAGCCTAGCTTCAGTCCCTTTGCTTCTTCAGTTGTGCTAGTAAAAAAGAAAGATGGCTCAATGAGAATGTGCATAGACTATCGGGCACTTAATAAGAAAACCATTAAAAATCGGTATCCAATTCCACGAGTGGATGAATTGATAGATGAACTTCATGGTGCAGTATACTTTTCAAAAATAGATCTTCGTTCAGGGTATCATCAAATAAGGGTAAAGGCAGAAGATGTTCACAAAACAGCTTTTAGGTGTCATTTTGGGCATTTTGAGTTTCTAGTCCTTCCTTTTGGCCTTACTAATGCCCCGGCTACATTCCAATCTTGCATGAATCATGTTTTCCGAGGACAGTTGAGGAAATTCTTACTGGTATTTTTTGATGACATATTAATTTTCAGCAAAACATGGGAAGAACATTTAAGACACCTAGATGAAGTTTTGGGAATACTCGAGCAAAATTCCTTGTTTGCTAAAATGTCCAAATACGAATTTGGGATGAAAGAAATTTTGTATCTGGGCCATAAGATTAGTGCAGAAGGAGTGAGAGTTGATGAAGAAAAAATAGAAGCCATAAAGAGTTGGCCCAAACCGAGGACCCTTACGCACCTTAGGGGTTTCCTAGGTCTTTGTAGCTACTATCGAAGATTTGTGAAGGGGTTTTCAAAGTTAACTTCCCCTCTAACTGACTTAACCAAAAAAGGAGCCTTTCCATGGTCAGAAGCAGCTCAATCAGCTTTTGAGAAACTTAAGGAGATTATGAGTTCATGCCCGGTTTTGGCAATACCAAATTTTTCTTCACCTTTTGAGCTTTATTGTGATGCCTCGGGAGAAGGCATTGGTGCAGTACTTATGCAAAACAAGCATCCCATAGCCTTTGAAAGTAGGAAACTTAAGGAATCTGAGAAACTCTATTCTGTCTATGATAAAGAAATGTTAGCAATCATGCATGCCTTAGACAAATTTAGGCAATATCTTATTTGTGGAAGATTTACTGTAAAAACCGATCACAACAGTCTGAGATTCTTCCTTAATCAAAAAGATCGAAATAATAGACAACAGAAATGGGTAAGTAAGATACATGCATATAACTTTGATATAGAATACATGAAAGGAAAGAACAATGTTGTAGCCGACGCTCTCTCCAGAAGACCTCATTTAGGAACACTAACTGTAATATCTCCCGAATGGAAGGCATCTATGATTTCAGAATATGCAAAAAATGATTTCTCAAGCAACATCTTGCAAGGGAAGGTACAGGATGAAAATTACAAGATTGTGGACGAACTCATCTTTTATAAGAATAGGGTATATCTCGTTCCAGGATCAAAAATCAAGGCTGCAATTTTGAAAGATTATCATGACAATCCTTTGGCAGGGCATCAAGGGTTTTTCAAAACTTACAAGAAGATTAGAGAAATATTTTCATGGAAAGGTTTAAAAAGGGACGTACTAAGATATACCGACGAATGCATGGTATGCCAAAGAAATAAAAGTGAGCATGTGTTTCCAGTAAGGTTACTTCAACCTTTACCCATACCCAACCAAAAATGGGAAAGCATCTCCATGGATTTCATAACCGGTTTACCCAAAGTCCAAAACAAAGATTGCATTTATGTACTATTTGATCGGTTAACTAAGTATGCTAATTTTATGGCCATATCTTCAGACTTCAGAGCCCCTCAAGTGGCTGACATTTTCTTCAAAGAAATTTTTAGATTGCATGGTCTGCCCAAGAATATTGTAAGTGATAGAGATAGCCGCTTCCTCAGTTTATTTTGGAAAGAATTGTTCAGATTAGCAGGAACTTCATTGACTCCTAGTACCAGTTATCACCCGCAAACCGATGGACAAATGGAAATTGTCAACAAATGGTTGGAGGGTTATTTAAGGAATTACGTTTCAGGTCAACAACAAGGCTGGTACAAATGGTTGCACTTGGGGGAATATTGCTATAACACTACTCATCATATGTCCATTGGCATGAGTCCTTTCCGAGCCTTATATGGATATGAGGCCACTTCCTTTGGAGATTTAATTCTTGCAGAAAGTCAGGTGCCCGCAGCTAAAGATTTTGCACAGCAAAATATAGATATTATGAATGAACTTAAGGATAATTTGCGTCAGGCGCAGAATCAACAAAAAATGTATGCTGATAAGAAAAGAGCAGAACGAACTTTCGAAGTAGGAGACTTAGTCTTCTTGAGACTGCAACCATACAAACAGTCTTCCATCAAAGTCAGTGGTAAAGAAAAACTTAAGCCCCGATTTTTTGGACCTTATAAGGTATTGAGAAGGATAGGGGAAGTAGCTTATGAATTAGAATTGCCTTCGCAAAGTAGAATCCATAATGTGTTCCATGTTTCCAGACTCAAGAAAGTGTTGGGACAACACATTACTCCCAGTATGGAGTTACCCCCGCTGGACAATGAAGGGAAACTAATTCTGGAACCAGAGCATGTCCTGGATATGCGCGAAAGAAGATTAAGGAACAGGATTATTCAAGAATACTTGGTTAAGTGGAAAGGATTGCCTACCGAAGATGCTACTTGGGAGGGAATAGAGATCAAGGATCATCCTAACCTGAGAATTGCTTGAGGACAAGCAAGCTTAGGAAGGGAGGGCTGTCATAACCTCCCTTGATGTAGTCATATTTGTCTAATTAATAATTATATAAGTATACAATTCTTGGCAATTTATTTTTTATATAGATATTATTGCAAATTATTTCTAAATAATTGGTATGTAATGAAATATTTATTAATAA
>VDFB02067563.1:41237-115858 GCA_007258455.2 Sequoia sempervirens | reverse complement strand
ATTTCACTTTCTTAATATAATTCAAAGATTTCAACCAAATCCAATCTTCTTTAGAGAGTACAATATTTTGTGGATGTAATGCTATAGTGAAGTTACGATTAGGATAAAACTATTCAAACCATGCCGTTTCTTGTGGGATAAAAATAGTTTCATGTTCAAACATGACCAAGATCAAGTTTTCAAGTCTACTAAGTGCTTCTTATATACATAATTTATATGATTGGGTGACTCATTATTAATCTTTGAGAGAAGGATGCAACCTTTTATGTATTCAAATCACCTTGCATATGCTTTAATAGGTACATGAGGCCTTCTAATATACCATCCTTAAAATATTTTTAAAAATTTTTGTATTCCATGTCTAGCAAATTCTTTACCCAACTTTCCTTATTATAAAATGCTTATACTTTGCAAAGTACTTTCTTAGTCTCTTCTTCCACAAAAGCAATTAAATTAGGCATAAAAATGAACAATACAAACCTAAAAATACCATCAATTCTTCACCACACTATCATGTAGTTCATTGAATCAAACCAAAGTGGAATCAAGTTTGAAAAATATATAAATAAATTAGATTAAAAGCTCCTAGAAAACACCTTATTTTTCGTGTCTCTTGGCCACAAATAGAAAATTAAATCTCTAATGAAGCAAGGCTAGGCTTAACCATCACACACTAAGCTTTGACCACTTAGGTGGATGGTGTGGGGCCCATACAATCCATTAGTTTCACAAAATATTTTTCCATTCTCCCAAAAGAGTCACATAAACTATAGCAGTCAGTAGATAGTCATCTGATTCTCATGCATAAGCCAAGCTGCAAAACCAAATTCAAATCACCACTTGGTGCTCAAGAAGTTTGAATGGATAAAAGAAATAGATTGCCTCGTGTTGAGTATGGTTATAGCATAAAATGGAAGGAAAAGGCATGTGAACTATTGGCTTGAGTCCCTGAAAGAAATCTAGTCTAATGGAATACAAAATCTACACAAAGTGGATTTGTTGAAAAGGCTTTAGGAACTTTCAAGCAAATGCAATTGGTAGGTGTAAATCCAAAATTCACTACCATTTTTAGTAACCTCCATGCCTATGCAAAAATTGGATTTTTTTAATAGGGTATATGGAATCCCTCAAAGGAGGATGGCATTCATCTGATGTTGTTGCAATTACCCTGGTAGACATGTATGGAAAACATTGAAACACAGAAAAGGGGCATGAAATGTTTGATAGAATATTTCAAAGAAATGTAATCTAATGGATTTTCATGATTGTAGGATATGCATAATGTGGAACCATAGACAAGGCACATCAACTATTTAACATAATGCCTCGAAGAAGCATGTTCTCACAGAATGCCCTGATTGGAAATTTATCACAAAAATGATCTTATAAAAATGTTAGGAACTTTCAAGCAAATTCAATTGGAATATTTAAAGCCAGATTCTACAACCTTTGTTAACATCCTCTTAGCTTGTGCCAAAATGGGAGCTTTCGAACAAGGTATGGACATCCATGAGAGCATAAAAGATAGAGAAATTTTCTCAGATGTTGTAGTTGCAACTGCTCTAGTAAAGAGATGTTTACAGAATGTGGAAGCATAGATAAGGGGCATGAACTATTTTTAATTCTAAATCATCATTTTATTTTTCATTTCTTCTATTTTGAATTCTACAACTCATTTTATTTTTCATTTCTTTAGATTTTAGCATACTTAATTTTTAAAGTTTTTTCTAAAAAATTGCATGTAATAATGGCATGGTTGCATTATTCAGTGTCCCAAAATTCTTATATTAAAATTAAATTATATTTCTCCTATTCACAATGAGAGTTTTTTTTAGTTAGACCCTCCTATTATTTTCTACCAACTAATAATTACTCTTCTCTTTATCATTTCTAAAATATTTTTAACCCATCTTTATCATATATTGTATCTTTCCCTTCTAAATAATATGCAACCTTACACCCATACATCTTCCATGATTTATTTCACTCATTTAATTTGAAAAAAAATAGAGAGGGGAGGGAGGCCATTCCATAAATGAGCCCAAAAATTTGCATTTCACTTGTAAACTTGAACCACCTCCCTTAAACCACGAATTTTGGATGGATACATTTTAAAAAATTATCATGGATTTTCACTCCAACCCTAACTAAAGTATGATAAGCATGTGTGAAAAAAGATAAATCCAAACCTTAGGAAATTTGAAAGAAAATTATGAAATTAAAATTCTATCCAACTTATAAACCTTAAAAGAATGAAGGTATCATCCCAAGATGCAAGTATAGATGAGTTCATTAATAATGAAAATAAAATGTTTTACATGAATTAATCTAAGGCTAAATAAATGAATGAAACAACTAAAACATAATTAACTTAAATTCATAAAATTTGGGAATTAATAAATTAAAACATTCTTATTGGATATTAAATTGTGAGAGAATTAGGGTACTTAGCTCTTGGAACAACAATGAAGAATAATGCTAATACATGTGGCATAATCTATTTGGCAATATGCTCATTGTTTCAAAATTGTAACGAACTCAAGAAAATTATGGGTTGATTTTAAATGGCTCAATATTGATCTCAAGTAGCACAAAACTAACCTTTAAGGTTCATATACATCCTAGTAATTTGTGGGACCAAATTAACTACAAATTATGTCACCTCTATTTTTGGTATCTAGGTGTACACAAAGACAAACAATATTTACAAATAGCTTAGGGAAGCTATTGAATTGCAAGAGTCAAGTTCTCTTTAATTAACTCCCTCACTAGATAAAACATATGACCTCAATCAATGGTTAAATACAACTTGAACTAAAGGATGTAGTGGGCCATATGCAAATATTGATGTACATGCATTAGTTTTATTACTCTAAATTAAATTTTTCTTGAGATGAATACTCTTATAATGTGAACATTTGAATATTCTTTATTATTCCTAAATATTATTTAAATGCATAAATGAATGCCTTTGTGCCTTCAATTCTAAGACATAACAAATCTCACACAAATGGGCACCAAGTTAACTCTCAATAATTAATGAAAAGGGTCAACATTTGACAAATTTTAAAATTTAGGGGTGAATCCCACACAACTTGAGATTGATCCTGAGCACTATGTGATTAGAAAACAAGAAGAAGGAAAAAATAGATCAAGATGGGCAATGAATGTATTAATATGAGTGTTCAATGAGAAGTGCAACAAATGATTAATAATAAAAAAATACAAAAATAAAATAAGGTTAATATATAGAAATATGTACAAAAAATTCCTGGAGTGGACATTGGCTGAGCTCTATGGAAGTTGAATGGTCACCTTCCATTGCTACTTCTTGGAGATCTACCTTTGCTATTACAACTCTGAGATTGTCACTCTTCGTCATCCTTGGATCTCTTCAAAACATTCTTCATTCTTTTCACTGGTTTGGTTGCTATTTTCATTTTTTGTGTAGCCTTCTGTTAAATTGTCCTTGTTTTGTTTGGACTTTCTTACTTTGATATTTTTTTTTTAGTGCCAAACCAATCGGGTACCGGGCTCTTGTTATGAGGTTTCATGTATTTTGTTGGATTCAACAGTTAATAGAATCCTATCCATAGCTAATTGATCCCCCTTAAGCCTTTCAATTCATGGGTGATGTCAACCCTGAGCCAAGATACGAACAAACATTAAATGAAAATAAATTTCCCTTAGTGTTGGAGTGTAAAGATGGAAATATATCCTCTACTGGTGCTAGAATTTCATATAAGGATTCTCTAAATTTAGATATACCGATGGTTGGGTGCCCTTCGTCTACAACTTTCATGGTCAAGTATGGAGGATTCCAATCCAGTGACTCACTATCAATGGGAGCAGAAGGAATATTGGGACCCCTAGCCAATGGAGTGGGAGATGGAGAAGTCCTCAAAGGAGGAAAAAACAAACCATGAGAGGAGGGTAAGAATTCCCCTTCCCCTAATATTCTCACCATTTTTTTGAATGAAGATATGGTTAAGGCCCTCAAGGCTACAGAGTCTAGGCTTAGAAATATTGTAATCTTTTTTGTTTACTTGGATAACAATTTTCTTCCTCTGCATAAGTTCTTTGATGACTGGGTGGCTTTTGTTTGGGGAAAGAAGATGGGAATTCATGTGTCATTTTGTAGAATGATCCAAAAGGGCCTTTTTGTTGTTTTCTTTCACAATCATGGCATGCAAGAAAGAGTGGTTAAAAAGGAATTCTGAATATTAGATAGTTTATGTTTCATTCTATCCCATGGTCTCCCAAAGGAAATTTTGAGGAGGTGGTGGCTAGGTCTACCCCAAACTAGTTGGAAGTTAAAAATATCCCCCTATATACTATAAAATTTTAGCAAATATTTTAAATCTAATTGGTAATGTTCTTCAAATTGAAGATTCCAGAGTTACTCTTCTGCATTTAAATGCTAGGGTTCTAATTTTGTTCAACCCGAAAGTTGATATACCTAAAATTCTCTCCATCAACTTTGATAATGAAACAATATCCTGTGAAATTGAGGTTTTGGGTTCTTTGAATGCTTTTTTTTCTGTAAAAGAAATGGTCATTTAAAGAAGGACTGTCTGTTGGTGAAAACCAAACCCATAGGGGTCTTTAAGCCAACCCAAACTAATGAAGCTCAAAATAATTCTTCCATTGATAAGGATGGTGATACTACTCTTACCTCTAATAAGGGTCCTACTAGAGAAACTAAAATTAAAGATCCTTCTCATATTGTGGAGACCATTGTTGACCATGAGATGGACCAGGAGCTGGTGGTTTCCTTGACTGACCCTCTTTTTGAAGATGATCTTGATGTTATTAGGGCTCTTGACACTATGGTCCCTAGAACCTCTTCAAAATTTCCCCCAGAAGTCCAAAGGTTCTCCCCCTAAGATGTTGAAGAATGCACAACAGATTGCTTTGGAATCTATTCATAAAGAAGTTGACTTGATAAGACAAGTTGCCAATTCCAAGCCTCCACAAGTGATGAATTTTGGTCAACTCTTTAATCTTCATCCCAATAGGGGAGAAGACTCTCATGGGAAGGAACTAATGGTTGCACATGAAAACCTCATGTTTTCTAGTTCCTTCTCTAAGCTTGTCCCTTCTAGGCCCCAGGCCACACCGGCTAAGGAGGAGTCTAAAAAGAGGAAATTGAATAAGAGTTTATATTCTAATGAGAAAATAATTTCTAAGAAAGGAAAGGATGATAAAGTTCTGAAATGCTTTCATAGGATTTATAAGAATAAAAAAAATATTACTCCTAATCCTTAATGATTCTCAATATCTTTAGCTGGAATGTTAGGGGGTTGGAGTCACAAGATATAAATTATGTGGTAAGGGCTTTCTATTGAAATAAACCTCATATGGACATTCTTTGTTTACAAGAAATCAAAGTTGATGGGTATCAAGTAGATCATGTCCTTAAATTCATTTGACATGATGCAAAACTCTTGTCCACAGTACATGACAGAGGTAAAGGAGGAGTTGCAATTCTTGTTCACCATAAATGGGCTAATAATATTTCCTCCTAGGGTACTTCTCCCTGTAGTAGAGTTGTTTAGATGGTTCTTACTCATGGGTAGAAGTCTTGGGGGATTTTCACCCTCTATTCCCCTGATGATTATAGAGAAAGATCTAAAATGTGGAAATGGATGTCATCCTACCTTCCCAAGGTGTCATGGTTTTGTGTGGGGGATTTCAATATGATTGAGAAAAAAATTGATAAAAAAAGGGGGTATTGACTCTCTATGGAAAGGTAATGAAATATTTTTTTGGGCTAAGATGAAAATGATCTTCAATATTGTGGATCGTCTTGAGAGGGGAAGAAGAACCTCTAACTCCATTTGGTACACATAGTGTAATAATCAAGCCCTAAACAAAAGGATCTATTGTAGGTTGGATCAATTTTGTGGTAATAAGGAATTCATCTCTTTCCCTCATAATTTTGATGGTGCTATGGTGTCTATTCTTCCAACCTCTATGTCATATCACTCTCCTATTGAAGCCAAAGTTTGCTTTGGAGACACCCAGGGTAATCCACCCTTAAGAAAAATTTTAGCCTTTAAACTAAATGACTCCCTTCTTCAAGACTAGGATTATATGGATGGTATTAAAATTGTTACCCTGGTCTCTAAGGCCTTGGCTAGAGGGTTGAACCCTATACAAAGATGGGAGATGCTTCTCTTCTTGGTGAAAACATTTTAGCATTGTTGGTAAGAGAAATTCCTTTGACAAGAATAAATTAGATAATCTAATTTAGGAGAAACTGTTGTCTCTTAAAGGGAAACTGTAATATTCTTCACCTAACACTCCTACAGAAGCTATCATGATTAGAACGAATTATTTATTGAGAAAATTACAAAATTATAGGTTCCAAGGCCAGAGAGTTAGAACCAAAATGAACTGTCTTAAAGAGGGTGATAGAGGATCTAAATATTTTTCAACTTGGTTAAGTAGAAACAAATTAGAGATGTCATTGGACCTATAGAGGATAATTGGGTAATCTCTGACAACTTGAACTTTATGAGACAGGGTTTTTTTTTCCTTCAATCAAAACCTCTTCTCTTCTGAAGGAAGTAGATGATAAGGCTAAGGAGGCTAGGGAATTTTCCTCTAAGATTGTCCTAAAATTAGTTAGTAGAGAGGAGGCTAGTGCTCTTAATCAAGATGTTTCAAAGGAAGAAATTGAGAACACCATCAGATCATTGGCTAATGGGAAATCTCCAAGGGGGGATGTCCTAACTGCAGAATTCTACTAGAAGCAAATATTGACTATATTTCTTCTGAATTGTTAGATGTGTACAACTTTTCCTTTTGGAATGTCTTTGGGTGCCAATATGAATAGGTGAATAATTAAGCTAATTCCTAAGGAAAGTAAAAAATCTTGGTTAAAAATTAGAGACCAATAACTTTGCTAAATGTGTCTTATAAGATTCTAGCCAAAACACTTGCTAAAAGACTTGTGGGAGTATTAAACAAAATAATTTCTCCATCCCAAACTAGGTTTATTCTGGGTAGGTATATATTAGAAAATCTGATCACCAGTTGGTAAGGGATGAACTGGGTAAAGTTTGACAATCAAAATGTTGCAATGGTCCTATTGGACTTTGAGAAATCCTATTCAAAAGAATAGAATGGTTGATTTTTTTATAGATGTTAAAGGATTTTTGGTTTCTAGAAAACTTCTGTAGGTCAATCAATATTTTATTCAATGATGCTTCTACCCAATTGGATATTAATGGAGAACCTACTGAGCCCATCTTGCTTCAAAGCTCCATCCATCAGGGATGTCCTATTGCCCTTGCCCTATTTTTTATTGTTGTTGATGCCATTCATTATCCTCATAACTAATTTTATTTCTCCTCCCATTCATGGAATCAAGCTTCCTAATGATGACCCTCTTCTAAATTCCTAGTTTGTTGATGAAACTCCCCTTTTCCTTGAACTTTCTGAGGTTAATTTTGACAACACTCTCAAAAGAATTGAAATTTTTTGTATTGCACCTAGCTCCAAGATCTCTCATTAATATTTTATCATTTGGTTGACCCTGGACCCTCCAAGTTGGTTGACTACTAAAAATTAATAATGGGTTGGACCTCATAAGATTGTCAAATATCTAGGTATTCCCTTCTTTGTCTCACCTTCCCTTAAAAATATGTGTTAGGAATTGTATGCAGAAAATATCAATTAAATGTAAATAAAGATTAAATAGAGGAATGAAAAACACAAAAATAATAAAAATGAGAGAGACAATATTTAACGTGGTTCACCCAAACTTGGGGTACATCCACCAACAGAGAGTTCAATATTATTATCCAATAAATAGAACTGATTATAGCCAATAATCCTTGCAACTCAATACCGTTGCAATTGCTACAATACAATGTCAACATAAACCCTAACCCTTAGCCTTTTATCAAGACTTATGTTGGTTAAAAAATAGGGTTTTTTTATGTTGACCAATAGAAAAATTAATTCTTGACGTGTTTATAAAATAATAAAATGAGAGGCTCTCAGGGCACCTCCCTGACCCCCACGCATGCACATGAGAAGGAATGCAATAGGGGCACTACACCCAAACCCCCATTAAAATAATTTGGGAGGAAACCATGCCGATAAAAGTGGGGAAAATTTAACCTTCGTGTCTAATTAGGCTCCATATACCAACAATATGTGGGAATGGTTTTTTATGAAAATTGAAACAATTCATACTAAATGGAAAACCCACTTGTTGTCCCTTGCTAGTAGAATACAAATTGCTCAGAAAGTTCTTGCATCTCATGCTTTCTACCATTTCTCAACCTAGTTATTTGCTAATTTTCAATTAAATAAACTGTAGAAAATTTTAAGAGACTATCTTTGGTCTGATGGTAAGAGTTCCAAAAAATGACATAATGTGAAATGTGAATGGTGTTGCCTTCCCAAAGAAATGGGAAGCTTGGGCCTTAAACATTTGAGATTGTAGGGCCAAGCATTGGTAGCCAAGTGGATTCTTTAGTCTATTATAGGCAATGAGCCATGGAAAGTTCTGATAAGAAATAATTTAAGTATGTCTAAGCCAAAAAATGTAAGAAGTGGTCCAATTTGAATTTGTAGGATCTCTTCTCTCCAATTGAGATGAAATTCTTTAGGTCCCCAATATTTGCTACTTTGTGGAAGGCATGGGTTGAAGTGAAGAAGTTAATTGTGAACGGGGAAGCCTTTGGGTCTGCTCCAAACTTTTGTGTTGGTAGTAGATCTATCTGGTGGAATATTAAGTGTAATGGAAAGCCGCTGGCTTTAAGATAGGGCTATTCAACTAAACTTTGGCATCAGATGGGGGTGGATTCTTTCTAGGACATTTTCAAGGATGAAAAATTGAAAACTTGGGATCAATTGGTTTTGGAATTCGGGTTCCCTCCCTCTTAAAGGAAAACATAGTCAATGATTTGTAATGGTCTTGAATATACTGGTGGTGCAGTGGTGGAACCTTTTTATTGCTCTAAGATGGATTTCTCATTGTAGAAATCTTCTTTCTTCTTTTTTGTAATTTGGCAATGAGTCATTGGTTGTGAGCCCTTCTTTTATATGGGTAGTGAGCCCACTAATAGTGAGCCTATTGTATTCAATGTTGTAATCAATTTATATTGTGAGCTAATCTTCACTACAGGTGGATTTTCCCTTCTTATGTTTTCCACATAAATCCAGTGTTCTACTATGTATGTTGTTGTTTTTTCAATTTCTATTATTTTCTTACATGTTAAATCATTCTAATGGATTAAAGTCTAATAAGGTTAATGTGGATCTGAATGTTAATGAGGGTTTGTTATTTTAATGAACAATTGATTCAACCCCCTCTTAGTTGTCTTTTGTATTCAACAATTGGTATCAGAGTTGGTTCCTTAGAAGAAAGCTTAACTGCTTGAGATCTAGGATGGTGCACAAGGAGGCTCCTCTAGTTGATGGATTAGATTATGCATTTTGGAAGACTAGATGGAAGGTTTTCTTATTTTTCTAGGGTTTGGAGTTTGGAAGTCAGTTGAGTCTAGATATACTATTCCTACAAATGGTCTAAGCATTGATGATGAGATCAAGGCCTATGATTACAATGGGAAAGCAAGGTATTCTCTTTTGAGCGGTCTTTCTAATACTGAATTTGTGAAAGGTATGAATCTAAAATCTGCTAGTAAGATCTAGAAGTTTAGTTAGAAAGTGTTTATGAAGGAGATGAAAAATTCAAGCAAGCTAAGATGCAGAATCTAAAGATCAAGTTTGAAACCTTGCAAATGTTAGAGGATGAAGATATTACAAGCTTTACATGCATAAAATGGATGAATTTGTCAACTCCATCAAAGGCTTTGGTAATTTGAAGAAGATGAGGTGGTCAAGAAGGTGCTAAGAACTTTTCATAAATCCTATAGTCATAAAGTTTCTCCTATTGAAGAAGCTCGAAATTTAGATCAATATTCTAGATATTAGTTGCTTCGTAATTTAATTGTTTTTTTATTAAGAGAATTTGGTCAAAGTGATTTAAAAATCTAGATTGCTTTTAAAGTTGGCAAAGCTGAAAAGAATGAGGAATCAGATCTAAATGATGTTGATGATGTAGAAGAAAATTTTGTGAGGAGATTGAAAAAGGGTACTGGAAAATATAGAGGTAAGTTACCTTTCAAATGTTTCAATTGTGGAAAGACAAGTCATTATGCTTCAAGATGTCCTATCAAAGCTTCAAAAAGAGAAATATAAGGAGAACAAAGGTAAATCAATTAAGAGACGTTATTATTTAAAATAAGATACTAGTATATCTGAATATGAATTTGATTACGCTGATGATGAGGATAATGAATGCTTGTTCATGGATCTAAATGATGGAACTAATTCTGCTAACCTTGAGAAATGTATGAAGGAAAGTGCTTTAGAAATAGGTCATAATATTCAAGGAGCAATAGTGAGTGATTTTCATGCTAGAGAAGAGAAGAATAACTAAGATGCTAGTATATTTGATGATGAATCTGATTACCTTGATGATGAGGATAATGAATGCTTTTTCATGGATCTAAATGATAGAACTAATTCTGCTAACCCTGAGAAATGTATGAAGGAAAGTGCTTTAGAAACAGGTCATAATATTCAAGGAGCAATAGTGAGTGATTTCCATGCTAGAGAAGAGAAGAATAACTAAGATTCTAGTATATTTGATGATGAATCTGATTACCTTGATGATGAGGATAATGAATCCTTTTTCATGGATCTAAATGATGGAACTAATTCTGCTAACCCTGAGAAATGTATGAAGGAAAGCTCTTTAGAAATAGGTCATAATATTCAAGGAGCAATAGTGAGTGATTTTCATGCCATAGAAGAGAAGAATAACTAGATCATTGAAAGTGGATGCTCAAATCATATGACTGATGATAAGAGTAAGTTTGTTAAACTTGAGAAATTTGAAGGAGATATTGTAAAGTTTGGTGATGATACATCTACCAAGATATGTGGAAAATGTTTATTCAATTTTGATGGTAAGCATAATATAGATGATTTTCTTTATGTTAAGGGTCTCTGACACAACCTTCTAAGTGTAGGAAAAATGTGTAGCAAAGGATATAACCTTGCATTTTAGTATGATGGTCGTGAGATTAAAAAAGGATTTGGAACTATGGTTGCTACAGGAAGAAGGATTGATGGAAATCTTGATCAGCTTAAAGGTGCTAATGGTATGTTTTTTTTTACTCAAATAAATGATAGTTGGCTATGGCATAGAAGAATTTGTCACATCAATTTTGATAACCTAGTGAGGATCAATTCAATTCAAGTCATGATAGATCTGCCAAAGATTACAAAGCATATCAAAATTGTTTGTAAGGAATGTTAGATTGGGAAGCAAGCTACAAAGAGTTTCAAAGTCAAAGAACAATATACTACTGGTCCTTTGGAGTTAGTGCATATAGATCTTTGTGGACCTACCAAAATAAGAATTTTTCAAGGTTACATGTATTTCATGCTATTAACTAATGATTATTCTAGAATGACTTGGGTTCATGGAGGATGAGTGTGTTATGTGTGTGAGATGCAAATTGTGATGTGAAGTATGAAAGTGTGAAGTGCAGTGCAAGCTTAAATGAGTAAGACTACTGGAAGCAGTGAGTAGAAGGTGTTTGCATTCTTTAGAGAGAGTGAATATATTCGTGGTGCATTGGTGGAACCTTTCTATTGCTTTGAGATGGATTTCTCATTGTAACAATCTTCTTTCTCTCATTTCTCTTACTAAGATACTATTATGGTGATCAATTCTACTAGATCCTTATATGAAGAAATGTTATCATCTACTATTGTTATATAATGGGAGGGGTTAAGCCTAAAATAAACCACTTAATTTATTTCTCTTATGTCAAGGTTTCTTCTAGTTTGATAGTTTTTGTCATCTTCGATATTTTATTTATGTTTTTTATTGAAACATTAGGTGAATGGAAATTTTTCAAAAAATAATTCACTCAATTATTTCCATGTTTTAGCATGCTTAGGGAAAGCTTTTATACACCATCTTAGTGTCTCGTCATTAAGGGTCTCTAAAAAATCATATAATTCGGTTTAGTCATCATTAATTCTAGAACCCCACTCCAATGAAAGTTTAAGGTAAAGAGATGTGGTGTATTTACCAATATTAGGGAGCTTAATCATATGGAAATCTATATTTGGAGGAGGTCAATGTGTTCTTAATTTAAGTTTTGTATGCTAAGGGATTATCCTTTCTCCTAATCTATTCTCTACTACTGGATCTCTTTCTCTCTTTTTATCATGGATTCTTTGTCTAGTTTCACTTCATTTATACTTGAACAAATTCCTGTCTCTACCATTATCTCTTGCTAATTGAACACCTAATAAATCACTTCCTAATATTTATCACAAATTTTATAACAATTTCTTCTTAATTTTTCTTTCTCTAACCCAATTAAGGATTCACTACTTATATGGAGTCCTTAGAAGTTGTTCTTGATTTTGATAACATGGGAGGTGACTCTTAGTCCATGATGTCCATCTCCTCATATTGTCCTTTTAGCTTGGGGAATGTGTTGTTTGATAACAATTGATTGGTAATTGATTTATCTTCAATTTTCTTTGAGTTATTTGCTTCCTCAACCTCGAAATTGCTATCATGATCTATCATGTCCAAAGTTTCCTTGAAAAATTTTAAATTTTTGGTGACTTCTTTTATTCTATAGCTAAATATTATCTCATGTTTGTCACCAATTAAAAACTTCTTTACTTCCTCCCTTATGTACTTCATCTTCTTTTACGTAGAAACCACATCTATAGTATCCCCAAAAATAAGGTCAAACCTCTCTAAGTTCAATGTTTCCTTAAATATTATTTCAACTTCCTTATCATTTTAGTTATATTTTACTCTATAGTTCTAATTTAGACCATAAACCACTCTATTTATTTAATATTCATGAATTCCATGTTCACTAAGGATCTACCTATCTCAGTACTAGGGTTTTTATTAGCTACATTCTGCTTCATACAATCTCTTGATGATTCTCGCATTTTTTCTAACCTTTCCATTCTCTTTCCTCTCAATATTAGGATTCTTCTTCCTTCTTCTTTTCTATCATGATCTTAAATACTCTTCAAAACCTATCTTGATCTTACCAATAAATTATTTTATTCTCTTCTTATAAAAATTTTCTATAAATATTTAATTGATTTAATGTATACATCTTAACTCATTTTTTCTAATACCTTAATTTACTAGGGGGTTGTACAAGACACCAAATACTACCACAAATTTCTTTTTAACACCTACAATTATCTCTATCTTATTTTATATTCTAGCAAGATAATTTTACAAGGCATACCTTCTAGTGCACTTATGGGTTTTCATCATTAGTATCCATCAAGTTGCTCTTTTTATTTTTCAACTTAATAGGAATAGATCCAACCACCTTTTAGATTTATTTAGAAAGGCATTGATAGGGGCATCATGACTTGGTCTAAAAGCCTTTTTCAAGGGCTAATGTGTTGCATAGGACTAAGGACATGAACCAATTTATCGATATCAATCTAGATCATTAATTAGGGTGGTTCCTACACTTGAAAATCTCTAAAAATTGAGGGTATCTATCCCCTATCTATCTATGACTTACCCTAAATCTATTTATGTTGTGGGGGGTGTGAAAGGGGATATAGTTTGCTTGCATATGGATAGTGGTTGTGTGGATAAGCATAGAGGTTGCTTGGATATGGAAGCACCTCACAAATTTTAAGAAAATAAAATAGTAGCACCTCACATTGATTAGGATCATATTAATTTATGATTTTATTTTTCTTGTCTAAAATCTTAAAAAAAATTGTTTTATATTATCTTAATTGTACCATATTTATGATTAAGATTTTAAGCTATTTTTGACGTTAGAGTAGAATAAACCCACTCTTTTAGCTAAATGAAATGGTTTGAATCAAGAAAAAATATATCTAGTCATTTAGTTCAATTGCATAATCTGCAGAAGCAACAATGTATTACATGGATTCAATCTTTTGTATAGATCAAAACCTCTAGGTTTTCAATCTAAATCATTGCTCAGATCAATTTTTTTTTAAAATAGAGATAAGGATAAAGGGATTCCATAGAACACATATATTTCTCTCTTTTTTCAATCTCCTATAATATCAATTTAACAACTTGATAAAATTATCAAAAACAATAATCAATCATTAAAGATGCCTATGATGTTATATTTATATATATATACATATTAGTGCTCTTATGGTTCAATTTAATGACTAATAAAGGTTTATTTCTAAACATTCTCAATGTGCATTGCATGTTTACTATTTTTTTAATAACTTAGGGGTTGACCTTCAATAAAACATTGGAGAGTGTATTTTGAATGTTTTAGACATCATGTCAAATCATAATAGCTAAGTATTATTATTGAAGCCCAAATTCTGAGATTTGGCATTGGATATATATGTTCACTTTGTAAATTATGTAATTATTGTAGGCAAATTTCATTATTTATAGATCTACACAAACATAATAAATGTATAAACTAAAGATTGACTTTTGAAATTGAAAGTATAGTTAGAATTGAGCTATAATCAATTTATTTTCTGAGTTCTTCATAAGATACATCATTTTTCAAATCCAATCATTGTATTGGGGATAACTAAATTATTAAAATGAACCAAAATAGATAAGAAAAGAGAATTTGAATTTATGGAATGACCTCCTTCCCCTCTCTATTTTTTTTCAAATTAAATGAATGTAAATAAATAATGGAAGATGTATGGGTGTAAGATTGCAAATTATTTAGAAGAGAAAGATACAATATATGATAAAGAGGGGTTGGAAATATTTTGGAAATGATAAAGAGAAGAGTAATTATTAGTTGGTAGAAAATAATAAGAGGGTTCAACTAAAAGAAACTCTCATTGTGAATAGGAGAAACAGAGTCCAATTTTAATATAAGAATTTTGGGACACTGAAGAATGCAACCATCCCATTATTACATGATTTTTTGAGAAAAAAACCTTTAAAAATTAACTGCGCTAAAATATGAAGAAATGAAAAATAAAATGAGATTTAGAATTCAAAATAGAAGAAATGAAAAATAAAATGATGATTTAGAATTCAAAATAGTTCATGCCCCTTATCTGTGCTTCCACATTCTGCAAACGTCTCTCTACTAGAGCAGTTGCAACTACAACATCTGACAAAATTTCTCTATCTTTTATGCTTTGATGGATGTCCATACCCTGCTCGAAAGCTCCCATTTTGGCAGCAGGCTAAGAGGATGTTGACAAAATTTGCAGAATCTGGCTTTAAATCTCCCAATTGCATTTGCGTGAAAGTTCCTAAAGTTTTTATAAGAAATCGTTTTTGTGAGAAATCTCCAATCAGGGCATTCCGTGGGAACATGTTTCTTCGAGTCATTCTGTTAAACAGTTGACGTGCCTTGTCTATGGTTCCACATTCTGCATATCCTGCAATCATGACAATCCATTAGATTACATTTCTTTGAAGTATTCTGTCAAACAGTTCACGCCCCTTTTCTGTGTTTCAACATTTTGCATACATGTCTACCAGGGTAGTTGCAACATCCGACTAATGCCATCCTCCTTTTAGGGATTCCATACCCTGTTAACGAAATCCCATTTTGGCATAGGCATGGAGGCTGCTGAAAATGGTAGCGAAGTTTGGCTTTACACCTGCCAATTGCATTTCCTTGAAAGTTCCTAAAGCCTTTACAACAAATCCACTTTGCGTATATTCTGCATTCCATTAGACCAGATTTCTTTCAGGCACTCGGGCCAACAGCTCACATGCCTTGTCCCTCCGTTTGCTGCTATAACCATACTCAACAAGAGCCAATCTGTTTCTTTTATCCATTCAAACTTCTTGAGCGCCAAACAGTGATTTGAATTAGGTTTTGCAGGGCTTATGCGCAGGAATCGCACGGCTGTCTGCTGACTGCTACGGTTTATGGGACTGTTTCGGGAGAATGGAAAAAGAGTGCGTGAAACCAACAGACTGCATGGGCCCCACACCATCCACCTAAGCAGTCAAAGCTTAGTGTGTGATAGGCACTTCGACATCTTGAAGAGGAAAATGAAGTGGTACCTTCTTGCTAGCAATTCTAGGAATACAAACACTTGAATGCATGTATACAGCATTGGAAGATCTTGAAAAAGAAATGTTAAAGTGAGACAGAGTTGATCGGAAGTGTCAATCTTTTATCTGCACTAGTTTGTGCACTTTTGGTCAAAGATAAGAAAGAAAAATAAAAAGTGATCAATCAAACCAACGATTTAAACCTTTTTGCAGCATTTTGCGCGCCAGATATTTCTAACTATGGATGGTAATGACAAAGGCGAGGGTAAATGCATTAAGGACACCTAAAGGATGATATTTAAGTGAAATCCAACATTCAATCCAGTAATGAGAGATAATTGTTGCTCTGCGCCTCCTCCATCGATCGGAACAATTACTCATTCTATCGACTCCTCGACTCTTCTTTCAAAACTCCCTGCCTCATTCCATAGAGAAGAGGCTGCTCTGCTTTTTCAGAAAACTCCACGCCTTAAATATCGCGCAGCCACTCCTTTCGTGCAAACCCAAACGCCATCACACAGGTTGTTGTCGCTGTAAGGCCAGGTTTCTACGCCATACTTTTTCTTTCTCCGGGATTCAAATACACAGGCACAAGGATTGCTCGGAGCTCTGATACCATATGAAGACGATAAAATTCGATATATCTTATTTGATGATCACTGCTGCATTTATACAAAGGGGGGAGGAAGCGGTTGCAAGGACGAAGCGGTTGAAACAGTTTAACTCTATACAGTTTAACTTGTTTGATGAATGCCTTGGCTTTGAAGATATTCTGAAAAAGATCCTTTAACATATTCGGTACCATTATCAGACCTAAAAGTTTTGATTTTAGCACCAAACTGATTAAACACCATAGTATGAAAATCTTTGAAGACAGAAGTCACTTCAGTTTTTGATTTTAACAAGTATAACCAGGTAGCACGAGAAAAATCATCAATGAACAACACAAAATATTTATATCCATCATAAGAATCAATAGGTGCAGGTCCCCATAAGTCGGAGTGAACTAATTCAAACAACTCAGTAGACATAGAAGACGAATTGACAAAAGGTAAACGCGTTTGTTTAGAAAACTGACAAACATCACAGACATCAGAATCAACAGAAGCAGAGGGACAAAGTCTTGACAAGATACAGTTGGATGGATGTCCAAGCCGTTTATGTAAAGTGTGACTTTCAATTACACCACTGGCATGATACGCCTTATTAAGGGAGTTTAGAAAATAAAGTCCATGTGAGTATATTCCTTTACCAATCGTCTTCTTCGACTTTCGATCCTGAAAGATGACAGATGTTGGAGAAAATATGACATCACAATTTAAAGAATTAGTAATTTTTCCAACAGACATAAGTTGAACAGGGAAGGATGGAACAACCAAAGCATCAGAAGGAGCATTATGAGAAAAGAAACTAATTTTACCACTTCCTAAGGCTGAAACAGTAGTTCCATTTGCAACAGAGATATCATGCTTATCAGTTTTCGGAATAAAATTGGTTACTGAAGAAGGACTGTTGGCCATATGATCTGTAGCTCCGGAATCAATAATCCAGGAATTAATTTTGGAATTCAAAGTAAGATAAGCATGAAGATTACCTGACACGGGAGAGGAAGTGGATGGACTGTTGCCAGAAGAGACAGTCTTACTGAGTTGTTGAAGAAGATGACCCAACTGATTGATTGAAAAAGAAGTCTCGGCTACAGCAGCATGATCCTTTCGACCCTTATATTCAGATTTGAGATGAGGATGTAATTCCCAGCAGCGATCCTTGGTATGCCCAGTTTTCTTGCAGTGATCACATTGATAGAGTTCCTTCTTATCCTTGTAGCGAGAAACATTCCTGTTTTTGTCAAAAAAGTGAGGCTTTCTTTTATCATCCTTTTCAGCCAAAAGGACATTAGATTCAATCTTCTCCATTGAAGTTTTGGATTCTGAGCTCATAGTCTTTCTTCGAGTCTCCTCTCGCTGAATAATAGCACAAACACCAGCAAGAGTGGGTAATGTGGCATCCATCAGAAGATTTCCCCTTATGTATTCATACTCAAGCTTCAGGCTACGAAGAAGTGAGAAAATTTTATCCTCCTCAGCTCGTTTCAAAAGAGTTTGGGCATTAGTGGTATGTGGACGATACAGGTTCAATTCGTCCCATATTTTTTTTAGATTCCCAAGGTGTTCACTAAAGGTTTTCTCACCTTGTTGGGCTGCAGATATTTCAAGAGTGAGTTCAAAAATACGGGCAGCATTATTTTGGTTCCCATATAATTTAGCGATTGAATCCCACAGTTCTTTTGTTGAATTAGAAAAAGTGAAAATTTCAGCAATATGAGTTTCCATCGAATTGAGTAACCATGATCGAACAAGCTAATCATTGGATATCCAATCCTCATATCTCGATTCAGTAGTTTGAGGACACTTTTTATCACCATTAACAAAACCAAATTTTTTCTTGCCACCAAGTGACAAAGTAACAGCTCTAGACCATGCTACATAATTGATACCATTTAATGGAACTGATGAAAGTCTCCAACTAGGATTCGAATCGAACTCAGCCATGAAAAGAGCAAGGAAGAAGTCACAAAAAAAAATTTACAATGAAGGTCTCCGCATGAACCAGTAGGGCAGACGTGATTTTTGAACAGGGCAGAGAAGAGTAAAGAAAAACCTGTGCGGGCGTAGCCCAACAGATTTCACATAGTAGCTTGTCTAGCAGAGACTTGGAGCATCACTTCTGTTTTCACAACCACAGAAGCCTCAAAGCCTGTCGCACCCAATGCTCTTCATTCGCAGTCCCTTGACAATACGCACCAACAGGTTTAACCTCGTTTCTCCAAAAATAAAGATACCTTCCTTATTGCCACACAAATCAGATTTATTCCTTCCTTACTGCCGCACAAATCAGAGTATTACAACCCCGTAGAATACAGAAGGTCAATGGCACCCAACATCAAGATCGCGAGTTTCTAGAGATAGGTTGCGCACTGAAAAAGGAATAAAAATGCATGGTTGAACAGGAAAAACTGATGGCGAACAAGAAAAATAGGATCTCCTGTGACAAAAATAGACCAAGAACCTGCTCTGATACCATAAAGAAACTAATCATAACACAGAGATGTAGGTGGTTCGGCCGTAGCCTACGTCCACGGAGAAGGGAGAGAGATTGTTATTCATAGATGTGTATATCTGGAGATTACAATGCCTCTACATATAAAGAGATACAACAACCTTAATTAGTAGGCACAGATTAAGACGAATCCCACAATTTCAGCATTCTCCATAAATAGCTCAAGTAACCAGCATAGATGGATAGAAAAAAATCCCATAAATCTCTCTTCTCCAACAATAAAATTTGATATATCTTATTTGATGATCACTGCTGCATTTATACAAAGGGAGGAGGAAGCGATTGCAAGGACGAAGCGGTTGAAACAATTTAACTCTATAAAAAGGGATGAGGAAGCGGTTGAACTGTATACAGTTGCCGCTAGTTATACAATGTAATATGCTAAATAAAGGGCCATTCCTTGTGTGATTAGACCATGGTGCCACCAATCATAGCAAATTTCCACTCAAATTGGATTATATCTTCTCCCATCATGGGGTTAATTATGAAACGAGATACACTTTTTTTTAGCCAAACCTAGGTATATATCTTTTTAAAACGATCAATAGTTGGTGCTATGATTTTATTCACTAATGGTATAATTATTTTCTTATAATTTTCTACTTACTCCCTTGACCTTGACCTCTTCTATGTTGAATAGATTTTTCTTAAGAGATTCAAATATATGTTAAAAATTATGGAGACCTTGAAATCTTTGGTATTCCCCTAATAGTCTTCAAGTAATCTATCAAACTCCTATGTAGAAGAATTTTAGAATCTATCATGTCTTCTCTCTATAAGAGCATGGGTCTAAATGGTTTTGGAATGGAACTACTAAACTTGTAATTAAACTTTCCATTTTTTGTAATATTCTAGTATGACCTAGGTTTTACAAAAGGATGGTTGTCATATGGTTGATTAAGCTAATTAAATACAAACATAATTAATGCAATTATCAAGATAAAATGATCAACTAAATGTCATACTCAATGACATCAGCCCAAAACAATAAGAAAGATTCAATTTCAAAGCATTAAACATCAAATTCAAAGAAATGAACCTAAATTAATGGTGCAAACCTACAATACCATTGTGGATTGAGTGCAAATGGAGTAATATTGGATGTGGGTTGCTCAATTTGCCTAATCCATTGTTGAGTTGATGTAAGAGCTTGATGAATTGATGGATGGGAGTGATTCAAAAATTCTCAAAAGCTCAAAGGATAGGTAACTAATTGGGTATAGTAAGTTTACTTTAATGGCTGCAAATCCCATTTCATGTAAAATGAGAAGTATTTATAGATTTTTGGAATGAATCAATGGTGAGGATTGAAACTATTAATCAATGGAGGAAATTGGATTGAAGATGAAGACATGGATCAAGAAATGGATCAATGGTCCATAATTCATGAGAGCATGGATAACGGATTTTAATAAGGGTCCATAATTCTTAAAAGATTAACAAATCCCTAAATTTTAGGAAAGATGTTGGAGATATTTCATTTGGAGGGAAGAATTTGAATTTGAAAAGGGAATATTTCACGAGAATATTCTTTGAATTGGAAGAGTATTAGTCAATTAAACAAGTTTAAAAATCATTAAATTGTGCAAGTTGAGGAATTAGGAACTTTAATTAAACAATTTAGAATTATTTAATCAAAGAGGTATAATGACATTTAATTAAATAATTTGACATTATGTAATCAAAAGGGAAGAAAATTAGTATGAAGGTGATGAATTAATCAAATAAAATTAATTATTCAATCAATAGAAGAAAAAGGTGAATTTAACTAAATAATTGGACATTATTTACTTAAATAGATGAAATAGGTGAATTATGAAAGAAATGGTGTTAATCAACAAAATCAAGATATTTGATATACTCGGGACATTTTAAAGTGTCTACAATGGCAATGTATGTATTCATATAGATTTGTAACATTCATGCCCATAATGTACTCATTCTTCCTTATCTTTTTGACATTCTCTCATTATCTTGATGGATTCCAATTGAAATATCATGGAATAAATATTACACCTTTCATCATCTATCAATTTATTCTTTCTTCTTCACTTGTCTACCATATTTTATTATAAATTTTGTGCTTGATCAAGGGGTTATTGAAACTTCCTTTATTCTTTTATTTGATATCTAATCTTTCTTTTGCTAGAAAGCACCAAAAATGTTTTTTACCAATAGACTAACAAGATCAAAGCTTTGATCTAACTATAATTACCTAAATAAAAAATAAAAAATGTTGAAAATACACATATAAACTTATGATGAAAATGGATAACTCAAATAAATAATGTGTACATAAATAAATTATATATATTTAATCAACATGTTAGAGATCCTAATTTTTCATAAAATGAGAAGTAATATGATTAAATACATAAAAAAAAAAAACCAATAACGATCCTTGAACACAAAAGAAATTCTTAAAGGATTTCATCCAAAAATGATATTTCATTCTCTAATATCCAAATCCAAGGGGCCTCATTCTTATATAAAAATTATATACTTTATGATCATGAACAGATTGATATCTAAAGCTTAAATATTTCTACTCTCATCTTATGATAGCTCATTAAATATGCATTTCCTTCTAATCTTAAAAATTTGAAACTGTTCAATATTCAATCCATAATTCATAATACATGTGCATAGGTTGGCATACCACTTTTTTGGTTGGTGCTAGGGAATTGTATATTTGCTTACTATTAAAGATCATTCACTCCACATTCCAAGGAACTTCTCTTAGGGATAGCTCAAATCTATTAGAAAATTAAAAATTTTGAAAATTTGAGAGCATCATATATTGCATATTAGTTTAGAAGATATTTTTAAAAGAACCACACATTAATTTGTTTGTATTTCATTTTAATTCAAGGTTGGGTTATTATTTTTATTGTAGCCCTTGTAAAAAATATTATTTATGTATGTCAAACTTTTAACCATTAAAATCATTGTTATACTCATATTTTTTCTATTTTTATTTTATTTTATTAATATTATGAGTATTTTGTGTTAAGGGTACATTGTTAGATAGTTCTCCTTTAAACCCTTCATTCATGACTACAACAAATGGTAATAAATTAATTTATGAGTCTTGAAGAAAGAAAGTGGTATCAAATATCTTCTAATACATCTTTGTGGATAAAATTTATCAAAGAGATTATGCTTCAAAATTGATAGTCAAATTTGATGTAGTTCTCATTAGATCATAAAGTCAAGATGTCCCCAAGGAGAGAAAGTAGATTCCAAGGTGTTGTTAACATTTTTGGAAGAATAAAATAATTTTTTAATAAATAAGTATATGTAATTGGATGTTTTTGAATAATTTAGGAAAAGAATTCATAACCATAGAAATTATATAAATTAAAAAATAAGACAATAAAAGAAAAAATGTAATATCTATTAAACTAGTTATAGAAGAACAGATCAAGAAATTAAATATCAAGTGGAAATGTTGAAATTTATTTCATGTATGGTTAAGATACTTGGAAATGAGACTCCTAGTTATTTTGGAAGTTTAAGTCCTAAAGAACTATTATATTAATTAAATGACCTAAAATAATACTTTGAGTATAAAGAAAAGATTGATCATAAAACTAGTTCAATTTCTATCTAAGAATAAAAGGAAAACATTTAACTTAGAAAAAATTATATGGAATCTCAAGGTAGATATACTTCCAATGGAGATATTGAGATGAAAAATCATTCTTATAATGTTATGCTTTAGTTGAAACGCAGGCATTAAAAAGAGAACAAATTATATTATTATTTATTCATCAAAGGTGTATGATAAATAATTAAATAACAAATAACAAGAGAGACAAATATTATAATTAGATAGATATATTGATCTATATCACTCACCAAATAAGCCTTGGAGGATAACTTGACTAGGTAGTTATGAATACTAATTTAACTAATAGATCAACTAGTTTGCATACTATAGGATATAACATATTTATATGCATAGAACTATTAGCAAGAATTATGTAATATTTTGATAATGTCAAGTGTGAATGGATAAACTTTCATGTTGTCAAATTTGTACTAAAAAATATTTTTGTATGGTACTAGTTGGTGAGCACAATCATGTGGAGTAGGTGAAACAAGGTACCAAATGTGTAGAATCAAATCAATCATATTTTTGTAGGTTCATGTTTACCAACATGCATTTTATGCATAATATAGATGTGTGAGAAAGGAGTTATTGCATATATTAAGGAATTTGAGTTTTTCTAAGTTCCTAAGATGGAAAGTGTTTCATGAATTCATGGTGTGACTAGAGAGTGAACCTACATTATTTTCTTGCATAGAAATGCACAAAGATAACTAATTGATTCTTTAAATAGACTTACATGAAGCCATTTTATCATCAATATTTGAATGTAATACATTTAATCTTAAGTACACATGCAATATAATTTATTATAGAATGGTATGTGTTGATTTTTCATCAAGTACATGGAATTGCTTGGCTTCCTTTCACCTTTCATCCTCCTCTCCTCCTATTCCCTATACCGCATTGGATAGGAAGGTAGTGAGATGAAGGTGTAGAAGAGAATATAAGATATTCAAAGATCTTAGAACAACATGGTTTCTATTTTAAGCAAGGGAAAGGAGTGTCTAGTGTTGTGGACTATAAAGAGAGATTGCATTGCAATGTAATCTTTAGCCCTAAGCTTGCTTGAGGAAAAGAAAGAGCTTTAGTTGGGGGAAATGATGGGATTTTCAATTGGATATTTTCCTATTGTTGTTTTATACTTTTTGTCATTTCTTTTTTCCAATCTTTAGGATATTACCAACACCTTTTATATCTTTCATATACCTTTAAGCAGTTTTAAGTTTTTGAAGGGAAACATGTTATATTAATATGTGTATGCATGATTCATGAATGTCTATGAAGTTTACTAGGATTTTATGACTAATTCATGGTTATTAATAATAAAAATGCATTAGGAAATAAGACTAATTTTTACAATAGAGGTATGTGTCAACCCACAACAATGAGCTTCTCAACTCATGCATAAGGAATAAAATTTGTTACAAATAAGAAGTCAAATGATTGAGGCATGGCACTTTCAAAATAAAATAGATGTGATCATTTACTAATCAATTCACGAGTCACCTATTATTACTCTTACCTACCAATAAGACAACCAAGAAAATAAGAAGTTTATTTGAACAATAGGACTAAATTATTTCTAAACTATTCTATTGAGCACATTTTTGTTGTAAGTAGTTATGTTTGATGGGCATCAAATTATCATTTTTATTTCTATACTTCTATTTTATTAATTACTTATTTTTTGTTTTAAGACTCATTCCTCTTCCTATTCTTGAGGAAGAGTTTATATATGTTCCTTAGTTTTTTTCTAGTTCATGAATAATAGGAATCCCTCATGGACCCTATATAGTAGGATCCCTTATCAAGGAGGAGACATACTAGCAACATTAGTATTAGAATATTAAAATATCATGTGTGTTAGTGAACAAGATTTCTAAAATATTTTATGTTAGATTTCGTGTAATAGTTTTGTGTTTAGAATGCAATAAAATAGAATTGATTTGGTAATATGTTTTTCTAAGTGAGTGATTGAAAAATCCCTATGGAAACAACTCAAGAAAGGGCCACTTGAGGTGCTATTAAACCACTTCAATTTCATTTATTATATTATATGATGCATTATAAATTCAAGTCATAGTTTTTAGTTAAATGATTATGAATGAATGTGTTACAATTCTTGAATTGGAATATGTAGATTAATATTTTTTTTCATATTTTGGAGGTTAACTAAGTTAAAAAACACACTACAATGTAACATTTGATGGTTATAGTCCCAAGCATTAGGTACCTATAGTGAAAGGTAATTGTTTGTATTCCTTTACATTGTTTTGTGAATTAGTAGTTTATTCTGATTTAAAGATTTTACTATATTTGCATGTGTTTATTTTCCTATACTCAATCGATGTAAGATGTCTAGAATTCATGAATGCATATACATTGCTAGTACTAATTGAATTTTCATGACTCCTTGATTGATGATTTAATGTAGCCCTCTTGTGAATGACAAACTACTTAATTAGGGATCCCAAAGTCCTTTGAGTTGTGTGCATACCTAGTAGCACCAATTTAATCAAGCATTAGATTTGGCTCCACATGGATTTTTTTTTAAAGATAATCTAAAAAAAATTGTGAACTATGTACTAATTTCCTTATTTCAACAAGGAAAAGTAATGCATTATAAAATAAAACTATATCTAAATTATAATCAATCACATCAAAAATTAATAATAAATTATGTGTAACAAAAAATACAAAAAAAGTGTGCCCTAGATATTACTCTTACCAATTTATGTTTAAGAGTTTATAATATTATCCTCTTTGTAAGAAAATGTATATTATGGAATAAATTCCACATTAAAAAAATATATTAACTATAAAAATTAAGTTAATTGAAATTATTTTAAAAAACTATATATTATTTATTAAGATCAAAAGATTTATTTACAATTTAAACATGAAATCTAAAAAACATTAATTTACATTATCTTCAAATTCTTAATGGTTTAATTTCTATAGGTGACAAAATTTGAATTTTTGGTTAAGAATATTGATCTCAATGTCCCATTTTGGTCGATATTCACAACACTGTTTGATGGTTAAATCATGACATTATTATTGTTTCCACTAAGGTTCAAACCCCTATTGGTCGATTGTAATAATGGGAATTGTTCCCTCATACATCCATTGTCGTCATGGGTTTGAACCTTCACATTGAAGTTGTTGGCATTCATGCTCGTACATGATGCTCCAAAAATCTTCACTAGGTTGGTGGTTCTTGAGATTTGTGTCTCTATTATGCTACTAAGATCATAGGTTTTGAATACGTGTTAATTTTGTGCACGTATGGTGACGATCAATTCCTATATTTGTGTCCTCATCTAGCTTAGGTTAGGATAAAAAAATTCCCATGTTACAAATAAAAGAATGTAAAAAATAAAAAATGCCCCATTTTAGCCAATCATCCATCTTATAGATTTCATGGAATTTCACTTATCTTTCATTCCAAAATTATGATTCTTATTCTCTATTTATTTCTCATAAGTTACTAAGTGTCAAAACAATGTTATATATATAATAGTTAATTTTCTTGAATAAATTTTGATAATTTTTAATATTTTCAAATGACTACAAGGTTCAGGATTGTCTAGAATTTCAAATCCTTTAGGTTAAGTCACCTATGAGAGAAGAAAATTTTATAAATCATTTGAAAGGAGTTCATTTTATTGTAAATGGTTCTTTTAACATAATTTC
This sequence comes from Sequoia sempervirens, assembly GCA_007258455.2. Lineage (NCBI taxonomy): Eukaryota > Viridiplantae > Streptophyta > Pinopsida > Cupressales > Cupressaceae > Sequoia > Sequoia sempervirens. Next base: position 89,339 of record VDFB02067563.1, on the reverse strand, counting down.
TCCACATCTTTATTTATATATCTTCAAGAGAATTCTAGCTTTGATTTTCCTCTTGCCATACTTTCTAGTATTGTTTTAATAGAGATTTGATGAATGTCAATAGAATACTAATTCATTGCAATCTATGTAATGACCTCTTTTTTATTTCATATGATATTTTTGGTTTGATGATAGATAATTAAGTATATTTTTTTTGATATATATAGAATATATATGTACAACTAGTACTTTATTTTGATTATTACCTAATTGAGTAGCCACTATTTTTGTAAGTAATGGTTTGAAATGCACTCAAAATGAAAACATATTACACTTATAGCTGAAGAGTGGGCTATTAGTTATTATTAATTTATTATTTTATGATTCAAATAGGAAAGCATCTTTAGTGATTCATAATTTCTCTTTTATTTAGTACTCATGTTTTACATACCTATATCCTGTATTTCTAAAATGATGTTCATATCAATTTAATAGAGTTTTGGTGTGTAGTAGGTTAGCCTTTGGTTTTGTGATAACCTTTTGAACTAGGTTTATAGTGGGTACTACTATAATATTTACATCTTATTTATCTTTAATTATGATCAATCATGTTAAATATACATTTGGGAACATCCTCCTAGGTCTAGCTAGTATTGAGGTGAAGGAATGAATACCCCCTCTCAACAATTAGCCTAAACAAACTCAAGCTATATTGATGAGGATGATTTGTTCCACTCCTAGATGACATTTTTGTAGCCTTGGAGTGAATTGATTCCTCTAGGAATGTGAATAGTGATTTTGGAAATTAATAGATCATGGGTCCCAAATACAAGGCCATTTAAGGTACCATGGATGAAAAAATAAATCTCACAAGCAGAGCAAAGGAGAAAAATTATAGTAAAAACCCCTCTCCAAACTATAAATGATGTAAAAAAACATGTAATAGTGGAAAAATAAAAGGAGGAGGAGGACTCAACATTAGCCCTCATAAACTATTTCTATCACCAAAGTATAATCAATGTTCTCCATATAAGAGAGAGAAAGAGAGATACTATGTAGTCTTCTATAATGTCTAATTCCCTGTGTTGATGGTAGATGTTTGACAAATAATGACAATGAAGATCCATGAACACCACAAAACACTCCTCCATTAGTAAGAAACAAAACCAAGTATAGATACAATAACTTTGATAATCTTGAATATTTTTATGTCTTTGAACTCTACTTGAGGGCCACCATGTTGGTATGAAGGGATGCCACAATCAAATATAGTAAAAAAATAATCAATTATGAAGAAAGTGGTGACCTAGGAACATATTCAAACAAATTAAGAAGAAGATCCAAAGAAAAATATTGTGTGATAATAGTGATGATAGGAATATTATAAAATAGGATATAGATTTCCTCAAATGTGTTTGTCAAATATACAAGATAGGAATCAAAAAAATTAATATAAAATATATACCCAATATGCCAAATTAGAAAGAATATGATGTATCTATTACCAAGAATGTATCAAAGAAACAATTGAAATTGGTATCTGATCTAGGGTATGTGGCTAACGAATTTTTTTCTTATAGAAAATTTATGAAACAAAAAGGGTTTTTAAAGGAGATTCTCAGCTTTCCACCAATATAAATTATGCTTTACTTTGAATTTAATAAATAATTATTATTTATTTTCTATTTGAATTACGACTAAAGTCCTAATTGATAGGTTGATTGAAAAACATATATAGCTTTCAAATGGTATCACATTTTTTGAATTTGAAATATGTGTGACATTCTATGCTTTGTATACTATAGGATTAAAAAAAATAATGAATTTCATGAAGTTTTGACCAAGTTAAGGTGGTTAGACATACAAGTTGATTATTTACTTGGAAAAAAATTACAAAAAAATATGCATCACATTAGGGCATGTGTCCACCACTTATATCTAAAATATTATAAACAAATATTATCATTTTATTGTGGTTAGAGTGGTCAGACATACACATACTTATTTTTCCTTGAAATTTAAGTACTACTACATTGAAATTTCAAATTTTTACCAAATAGATTTTTTTTAAAAAATAAACCTAGTAGTTTAGAAACTACAGTCAATTTTCTATAGATTAAATTCTTACATATTTTTGAAAAAATATAGATAACTTATTCAAATTTTTATGTTAATTTTCCTAACTCTAATTTTTCTGAATTTTTTGCCACTAAAGGACCTACTTTTTCCATGATGATCCTGCACATACCCTCTAGATATGTGTGTTATCGAATTATATTGTTCATACCATGATGATGTGTTCATAGAAAATGTCTAAATATGAACACCTAGCAATGAATATTTAATGCTATAATGCAAGAATTCTCAACATTAGGATAGTTACTCAAAGGTAAGGAAGATGGAGGCTTTAAAATTGGATTAGGATTTATAGAATCCAAAAAAATGAATGGGTTTATCTATAGTAGAAGGAGAAATAGATGAGTCCTCAATATCATCACAACTATATGGACCTACTAAATAATCAAGGTATTCATCTATTTTTATCATATGATAGTTTATCACAATCATCAAAGGGAAATAATACTATCTATATAGGATCAGCTAGGAATGTAGAGAAAAGTGGATCTCCAAATATCAAAAAATAAATCAATCCAAAGATTTCATGGGAATTGAATATGTGAGAACACATAGTGTCAAAATTAACACTACAACCAATGAATCTAATGGTATGATCATTTTGATAGCATGCGCTTATTTTTACTAAGTGTACCTCATTCAAGGATAATTTCATAGAGCTCGGCAACAAGTTGTGAGACCACCTAGGATTCTTTATGATGTTATCATACCATGACATAGTGGAACCAATGAAAATGGGGGTTTATTAACTGATGTCATATGGTTTAGGACATAGAGCACACCCACCTTAAGACTATTCCATTCAAGTATAACCCTAAATATCTCAATGCAAAAGAGAAAGAGATCTTGCAATAGGGTTGTCCTAGGGGATAATGTAAACTAATAAGGGGTTCACCACCATGTTTAGACTTGAAAAAAATAATGAAATGCAATATCCAACACTAAACCCTAATTGAATGCAACAACCTATAAAATGACCTAGAAAAGTAAATGGAACAAAACAAAAAGTTGTGAAATGAAATGTGTGCACCTAGAAATTTGGAAATGACTGGAAGGAGCTCTAAAATGCTAGAAATTCCACCTTTAATTCTAAGTGGAAATCATTTACCAAGCTGGGTGAATCAGTCGAAAAACTAGGTTTCTGTGCAGGAACATAAATTTTCCAAATGGGTATTCAAATTTGCAAAAACCTAAATTTTGATTGGAACTAGGACTCAATCGCTAGAAGTGGTGAATCAATCCAGTTAGGATTTTCTAAAGCTTCAAAGTCTTATCCTACTCTTCTCTTTCTACTTTATCTACTTCTTCAGGTTTCTAGATCTGAACCATGATTTGCAACATATAGGTCTTCTCCAAGGTTCTCCAAGGCTTGACGACAACTTTGACAACTTTGAATGATTTGACAACTTTTCTCCAATCTTTTTCCATAGGAAATATAAAACCTAGACCTACAAATAACACAAAAAAGAGAGGGAAAAATGTTTTTGGGTTAGTGGATAGGGATTTTCCTTGGTCAAACCCCTTGTTGGTAATTAAACCTTGAAATAGAATGAAATATGAATGGAGAATGATAATGAAAAAAATGTGGTATTGCAACTCACCAAACCATAGCAATGAAAGGCTACAAAAATGTATGAGATGGATCCAATGGATGTAGATCTTGAATCTTGCTTGAAGGTGATAGATCTTGAATGAAATGCTTGCTTGAATCATAAAATCCTACATCACAATTGTTATCTCAAAAACAAACATGATGCATGAAGTCCATGAAATGATTATTGATGCTTTAATGCCACTTTAAAAAACTTGATAATATTCCCTTGAATGCTCTTGAATTCTCTTATGAATACTTGAATGCTTAGAATCACTGGATCACTTGTTAGGTGAAAATGAGTGAAATAAACTTGTATTTATACTCAATAATGCAAGAATTCCCAAAATTACAACACTACAAGCCGATATAAAATCTAGGAAAATAAAATCCTGTAAAAAATTTAAATTAATTTTGATTTTGGATCCCATGGGACTCATTCATCTAAGGTAGCAAATGAGTGCCACCAGGCTTAATTTTGGGACTATTTTTAAAAATGCTTAGAAATGTGTAAAATCCGGTTCAGGACCAAAAAATCTAGGTGGGACTCATTCAACCAAGGTGGTGAATGAGTCCCAGATCAGTAAATCTAGTCCATTCAAACCTGAAACACCTGAATTATGATTGGCTAATGATTTGTGTCAGGATTATCCTTGAAAAGATGCAATAAATGAGGCTTGTCGATGCAAAATAGGGCCAATTAAAGCATAAGAAAGCCCTAATTATTAATGACAAGGCTAGAAAAGTGTGAAAGTGTGTTACAACATTTTAAAATAAGGAAAGATTAAGGTTTTACTAGGTTTAGTTACTTGATAAAACCTTAGAAAACTATGAAAGTGTGTTACAACACTTCACAACACTTTAGCAAGGTACCATTTAAATTCATTAGTTCACAAGGTCTTGGGACTTAACATGAATGTGTAAAACACATTGCAACACTAAATCAAGGCAACATTAAGCTTAATTCACAAGGAGGGCCCAAACAAGCAAGGAAAAGTAGAAGGGATACTTTTTTCGTTGCCACATTTAGCCCCCGCTTTCATGAAAGGATGAACTTGATTTTAACTCACACTAAAGTAGAAAAACACACATCAAGAGGGGTCCAAGTGTGCAAATGTTGGTAAGATAGGACAAAAATGATCTAGAGGGGTGATCAATCCCCTAGGATCAAGATCTCATGGTGAACCAACATAGGCATGAAAGAACACACATGAGAATGATAAGAGAAAAAACAAAGCACAAGCATGCACTATCATGGATGAAAGGAAAAGGAAAAGTTAAAAGATTTTGATCAAGCTTTGGTCATTTGTCCATCACGATGTGGATCAGATATAGGTTGTTTGTCTAAAAGATGCATACTCACTCTAAGGTAATGAAACTTCAGGTTGTCCACTAAGTGAGAAGTCTAAGAAGGTGAGAAGCATACACTCATGGCTGGTATGTGCTCACACACACACACACGAGTGGCTATGGGGAAATTCATGCCCTCATCTGGATTTCTAATAAAACCATACCAAATTTATACATCCTAATAACTTTGATAAGGTGACACACAAAAATTATTTTTGAGCTTCATGAGGTAAGAAAAAATTCATATTCTTTGAGATCATGAAAAAACAAAATTGCTCTATAGGCATGCAAGTTGTGTTATGTAAGGTGGCCATATAACTGCAAATTCAAAATGCAAAATGTAGAGAAAATTCAAAGGATTCCTGCTTAGTTCATGCGAGGTCTTAACTTAGGGAACATTGTGCCTAATTTCTCCAAGAGAGGACCAATCAAAGAATAAAAGATTCACAACTTAGGGGATGCAACATGTGTCGTATCAAGCCACTAAGAGGAATGAAAAATGCTAGGAGAGATCATGCTCTTGAGGAACATCACACCCAATGTCATCCACAAAGTGAAAAACACATCGTATAAAGTAAGAAGACTATACTATGAAAAATGGAAAGAAAAATTCAAAAGGATAATGCCAATTTATCCCCTCACTTTAAAGTAATTTCTAAAGACCATACTATGAGCAATTACTTTAAATTAGGAAATGACAAATTCTAACAATAAAGAAGACATGAGTGTTAACATAGAAAGCCCTATGCCAAGTCATATGTTTCCAAGTAAAGCCACGTCATGTAAAAGAAAACGAAAAGAGATGGGTTGCCACCAAAATAAAAACACCAAACACATAAGGGATTTATGGATTTGGGGTTAGTATGTTCTTGTTGCAATTTTTTTAAGAGAGCTCGAAACTATCATCATTCCCCAACTACACATAGAACTGCAAGAATTACACAAAGAGAGTGAAAACAAAGAAAAACCTTTTAGGTCAACATGGAAGAGACATGAATGTCTAGACACCTTGCATCATCCCCAAAAGGAAAATCAAATACAAAGAAAAGATAAAGGAAAAAAAGGTTTTTGGTTCAACATGGAAGAGACATGAATTTTTGGATGCCTTGCGTCATCTCCAAAAGGAAAACACAAGACAAAAAAAATATAAAGAAAAATGAAAATCAAAAATATGTATGGCATAGAGAACAATGAAAGTAAAAATAGAGGAATGTCGCAAAGAGAGAGAGAGAACATAAAATATAACATCACGAGGGATCACATCATGCACATGCAATGACATAGAAGAAAATGAAAGATGCAAAAGACTAGTAAGCAACAAGCGAGTCAACCTAAATTAGGTCATCCACCTCCCAATCTCAATCTGTATAAGTGGAAGGCAGACAACGAACCTAAGGGACAAGAACAAATGCATTATTAGGACAAGGCTATCTACTTCTTGCCCCCACTAAATGCAAGACAAGAATGATTCGAGGTAGGTGATGGGAAAGATGATTTAATAGTGAGAATAGAAGATTTTATAACTACTACATGACAAGGCATGGAAAAAGGGGTCCTAATTTAAGGGACTATTTATAACATGTCAAGTCTTTTAAGTATATGTTCTATAGTACAACAATCATTAGTGAGATGCCCAAGACCTATGATATGCATAATTTATTTTTTTAAGGATTTTTTATTCTAGTGGGAGGTGGCATGGAAATCCAACCTCTGTTAACAAGTTCTTATAGTTTTCATTCAATTTGTGTTAGATTTTGCAAGAATGGTAAGTCTTTGAACTTTGAAATCTTTTGTCTCTAGCTAAATTCACCAACTTATCTAGATGGGATTAGGGTAGGAGGTCTTGAGATGATCTTGTATTTTTTATCCTTATCCTTAGGAGGTATGGGTTGCTCTCTAGGAAGGAGGGCATTTATATTAGTAGGAGGATCTAAGAATTATGTACCATCACTACGAAGCCTTAGGTATTCTTGAGGAGCACTTATGTTGAGAGGAGGATCTTGATATCCTAACCCCTTTGTGTTTTAATTAGTTGGTATTTGCTCTAGGAGTTGATGGATCTCATGTTCACTTGTTGTATCACATGCTTGTTTATTCAAGATTGTAAGGCCTTTTCCATATTCTTCTTCTAGATTGATGTTTGTGTCTGTCACTTTGTTAACATAAAATGGTTGAGTATTTTCTTGCTTAGAATAACTAGGTTCACCTATTTTAGGGAACTTAGGTTCAACTTTTATTTCAATTTCAAGATGTAAACTAGTAAACAAACATCTCAAGAGGTGGTATTGTAGGGGGGTTTGGTTTTTTCATGGATGGGTAAAATGATGCATTAGCTTCAAGGTTGTTAAGACAATAATTTATAAACTTATTCATTTTGTCATCATCTTCTCCAATGATGACAACATCACAAGGAGGACATGCATTAGGACATGAGTGAGCATGAGTAAGTTCAATTTTTTTAGGGTCGTTTCCAAAAGCACAACTTGACACATCCACTAAGGACTTTAAGGACATCCAAAGCTTACCAAGGCACCTATCCATGATGAAAATTTTAGATTCTAAACTACGCAACAATGTGAAATGAAATTATTTAGATGTAATTTTGAATTTAAGCAATGCACAAGATGGATGAATTTGAACTAGATACAATGAATTGAGTGAAACAAAAGATCTATAAACTAAAATAGAAAGGAAATAACATCAAACAAAAGCTCAAAAATAGAACTTTAAATGCTAGAAAATGTAGTGTAGAATATGCATAGGGACTGATTCACCCAAGGTACTGAATGAGTTCCAATGAGAATTATTTTTCAAAATTTTCATAAGTTTTTAATTGATTTTTATGCTTTTTATGTTTTATGATCTAAATTCTAAGGGAAAATGCAAATTTTGTATGAATTTCAATGAAATGATATGCAAAAATATAATCTATAATAACTTTCACTAATGCATAATTAGAAACCCTAGAATTCCAATTAACTAATGCAAACCCTAATGCAATGTTAATGAAAGCAAGATCTAGGATGATAATGCAATCCAAATGAGATCTCAATGCAAAAGAGAGAGATCTTACAATAGGGTTGGACTCTAGGGGACGAATGTAAACTAATAAGATCTGGTTCACCACCAATTTTAGACTTGAAAAAGATATTGAAATGCAAGATGCAACACTAAACCCTAATTGAATGCAATGACCTACAAAATGACCTAGAAACTTAGTAAATGAAACATAACATAAATCTATGAGATTAATTGTGTGCACTTGGAAATTTTGAAATGACTGGAAGGAGCTCTAAAATTTTGTAAAATATACCTTTAATGCTTAGTGGAAATCATTCACCAAGGTAGGTGAATAAGTCCAAAAACTAGGTTTCTATGTGGGAATAGGAATCTACCAATTGGGTATCTGAATTTGCAAACATATGAATTTTGACTAGAACTAGGAATCATTCACCACAAGTGGAAAATCAATCCAATTATGGTTTTTTGAAGCTTCAAAGTTCGATCCTGCTCTTCTCTTTATGTTTTATTTGCTTCTTTAGATTTATGGATCCAAAACCTTGAGTTGCAACTTGTAGGTCTTCTTGAAGGTTCTCCAAGGCTTGATGCCAACTTTGACAACTTAGAATGATTTGACAACTTTTCTCCAATCTTGCTCCTTAGGAAATCTGCAACCTATACTTGCAAATCACACACAAAGGAGAGGGAAAAATGTTGTTGGGTTAGTGGATAGGAGTTTTCCTTGCTCAAACCCCTTGCTGGTAATTAAACCTTGAAATAGAATGAAATATGAATAAATAATGATGAATGAAAAAAATGTGATGTTGCAACTCACCAAACCCTAGCAATGAAAGGATGCAAACATGTATGAGATGGATCCAATGGATGTAGATCTTGAATCTTGCTTGAAGGTGATAGATCTTGAATGAAATACTTGCTTGAATCATAAAATCCTACATCATAATTGTTAGCTCAAAAACAAACACATGATGCATGAAGTCCTTGACATGATCATTGATGCTTAAATACTACTCCAAAATGCTTGATAATTTTTCCTTGAATGCTCTTGAATTCTCTCATGAATGCTTGAATGCTTTAGATCACTTGATTTCTTGTTAGGTGAAAATGAGTGAAACTTGTATTTATACTCAATTATGCAAGAATTTAAAATTGGTTAACACTATAGTCGTCAGCATCTAGGAAAATAAGATCCCCGCCCAAAAATTTAATTAATTTTATTTTGACCACACGGACCGATTCTACCTTAAGGCAAAATGAGTCCCATTCAGGCTTACACCTTTTGGGACCATTTTTAAAAATGCTTGTGAAATGCAACCATGTTCAGACCAGGGCGAGTGGACTTGATTTCCTGACGCGGGTGAATGAGTTCCAGACTACCCTGGGGCCATTCAAACTTGAAACACCTAAATTTTGATTGGAAAATGATTTATGTAAGAATTATCCTTGAAAAGATGCAATAAATGAGGCTTGTGGATGCAAAATAGGGCCAATTAAAGCATAAAAAAGCCCCAATTATTAATGAAAATCCTATAAAAGTGTGAAAGTGTTATAACACTTTAAAATAAGGCAATATTAAGGTTTTATTAGGTTTAGTTATTTAATAAAACCTTAGAAAAGTGAAAGTGCGTTACAACATCTCCATTAAACATCCTTTGTTAAAGGCACGATGAATTCATTATTTCATTGCGCCCACACTTAATTTTGAATGCGTAAGAAATGTTACAACACCAATCAAGGAAACGCTAGTTTAATTCACAAGTAGCCCTGTGCCATGAAAAGTAGAAGGGATACTTTTTCGCTGTCACACATAGTTCCCCTTAGGTGATTAAAACATTAATTATGGGTATGTGTAGGATCAGCGATGGGCCAAAGTGGCATAGTATGGGTATTTGTAGGTATGTGGTCGACGACTTTTGCTTCATCAGAATTGATGAAATGAAAAGGGTTTTTAGAGGAGATTCTAACTTTCCACCAATATAAATTATTCTTTTAATTTGAATTGACAATAATTATTATTTATTTCTATTGTGAATTACAACTAAAGTCCCTCGACGATAGGCTAATCGAAAACATCTATAACTTTCAACAAAGTATCATACTTTTTTGAATCTAAAACATGCGCTCACATTCTCGAGTTTATGATACTATAGGATTATAAAATAAAATTAATTTGATGGTTTCACCAAGCAAGGTGGTTAGACATACGCAGCTTTATATTTTTAAAAGCGTAAGAAAAATTCATAATTAATTATTTACTTGGAAAAAATTACAAAAAATATGACTATGATCCGAACATGAGTCCCTTCTACTTATATATAAATCTTATAAAAGAATATTACTTTACTTTACGCGGTTAGGTGGCGACATTGAAGATCCCCATTTCTTTATTTTTCCTCGAAATTTAAGTACTAATGATTGAATTTGAATTTATCTAACAGATTTTATTTATTTTTTAATAAATCCTAGCAGTTTAGAACTAAATTCACCTTTCTACATATTCTATTCTTATATTATTTTGAAATAATATAAATAACTTATTCAAATTTTTATGTCAAGTTCCCTAACACTAATTTTTCTAAATTTTTTGCCACTTAAGGGCCTATTTTTTCCATGATGATCCTGCACATACCCTTATAAAATATATTATTTTATTATAATAGACCACCCACATACATGTTATAGATCATAATATATAAAATTTTAACCCTTGTAGCATAAAAAATGGTCCCCTATTTAGTAAGATAACTAAATTATAAGTAAAAATAGATTAAATAATTTCAAATTCAAATAATAGGTACCTAATTTAAGATCAAGTAAAATGAATTGGATTGGGTACATAGTTCTTAGAATTATCTTTCCAATGCTTATTTATTTGAGGAAAATTGATGGTGTATGCGTAAATTATGTTTTTTTTATGAAACTAGTCGTTGAGGGCTTAAAAACACAATGTGCATAATTTAGGTTTGGTCACCCACTTGACTAAGTGCTTAGGACTAGAAGCAAATGTGGTGATGATATCAACTTCTACAATTTTTATTTTCCCAAAAATAACTTTTCAACTTTTTTTTGGCAAACTATATTAGTGCAATGTAGGAATGATGCAAGTGACCAAAATATTCTCTCTAGATTTCTATTCTATGCAATAATAGTAGAAAATAATATTCAATGATTGTATATATGTTGAGAATTTATGGATCTATACAATTGTATAAATTTTGATATACATATTTTATAAATCCTAAAATAATCTTCAATATTTTTGACACCAAACCTTGGCATGCCTTATATGGAGTTATAGGGTTTTGTACTTTCTAAGCTCAATTCTGAGGTCTCTTTGTCACCATAATGCACCATATAAAATTTGTTAGATGAAACTCTTTAAAAATTGGGAAGAACATTGTAGATCTAAAACTATGATATTACATATGAGTTGTTTATCAAATTCTAAGAAATTGAATTATCATTTGCAATGAAAATAACCTTATACACAAGAGAGAAATACTAGAAGTTATATTAAATTAAATAATTTATTAGATAAAAAATGAAATAGATAGAATAATGAAGAAAATATTGTTATAAAGATACAAATGAAACCCTAGGACATACTATGATCATGACAAGTGTGTTAATCCTATGATATAAGACAAAAATTATATAATTTTAAGTACGTATGTGCAAATACAATCTAATATGAAACTAGTTACGTAATATATCATGCTCACACTAACTCATGTTTTATAAGTTTAATTTTATTTTAATAATATATTCTTACTTGCAAGTTAGTTAAGATTTTTATAATTATAAAATAGTTTAAAACATAATTATCTTATATTTAATAGCTATAACATACATTGAAGTATAGATACCTTATGGTGATATTGCTATCAGGATTAAACTACAGTGTAGCTTTTCAAGTCAAATTCATTGACCCATGTTTCATGAGTAGTGGTTCATAAGAACCCATCTCTCATTATCATGAATGGTCCACTTAGCTTCACCCTTTTGAGCATCACCTAGATGCAATGACTACTAAGTGAACCATTCATGATCATGAGAGATGGGCTATTGTGAACCACTACTCTTGAAACATGGGTTAATAAGTTTGAATTGGAAACTACATAGTTGAATCCTGATAGCAGTATCACAACATATGATAATATTTCAAAACTAATCTAATATTATAGACTAGTATATATTTACTAAAGACCCATATATATTAAATTTGTTAGAATAATTAAATATTTTGAAAGCATTTTTTTAACTAGATGTATTTATGACATCTATTATAGGCCTGGAATTTGGCTGGCACCCCTACATGTCATATAAGAATTTTATGATAGTTTGGTCATTTTAGCAGGCCTTTCATTTAAAATTTAAAAAAATATAAATTGTCAAAATAAATTTAATTTATGAATTTCTTAAATAATTTATTTTATATTAAAATATTATATTAGTAATAAATATGAAATATGAAAAATATACAAATTTAATAACACAATGCAAATAATTTAATTATTATTGTAAAATATATTACTATGCATCATTTTAATTAACAAAGTATTTTTAAAAATGGCCATAATTCTTACAAAGTATATATCATTATAGATACATACTCATTACATGTTCAATATTCTAAAAGTTTAAAAAAAATATATTATATTTTTATTATTAATATTATAAATTATATATATTAATACAAAACTATGATAACTATTAATAATAAATGTGGAATCTTAAGTTTACTCTTACAATAAGTTTCTAAATTCATATTAGAAAATATTCAAGATATTCTTGTCAAAAATATTTTAAAAATTAGAAACAACTACATTCTACTTTTTAAAAAGAATTTGAATAAATTAATTTGTATTTTTATGATAAACATTATAAAATGATATATATTAATATTATAAACTAAAATATTATATTATATTTACCTATAATAAATCTTTATAGTTTACACATAATTTAAAGTGACATAGAGTCATATAAAAATATAGCAAGTCAATCTATACAGTTAGATAAATTTTGTTTGGGACTAACAACATTTTGTTGCTTTCGATTTGAGGTTATGGGTCTCTGGTCTATGTAAGTAATAGCCTTGTGACTATTTTTACTATCGCAACATTATCATTTTTTCTTCCAATAAAAAAGAAAATAAAAGTTGTAATATAGGTAAAAATGGAAAATAGGGTCATATAGACCATAAAATTCCAAACCTAATCTATTGTACTTCAATATTAATAAACTAGAAATCATACCTTAGTGTGCAATGGATACACCGAAGAGGTGTAGAAGGTCAATTAGGATAAATTTTGATCTATTTTTTTAGTTAGCTTTTGGTCTATGTTTATTTGAATTTGAGAATTAGAGATTTTACATTTGAGAATAGAAATCATCTCTTTTCAGTTTCATAGTTTGAATAGCGAAATAGAAAATTTAAACCATGAAAGCTTTTGTTTGCTAAATTTTTAAAAAACTCATACATATTACAAGATGTGGAAGCATAGGTAAGGCATGTGAACTATATGGAAAAATTCATTTAAAAACTATTGCTTGATAGTCATACAGAACATGGAAGCAAAGACCAAGCACTTAAAATGTTAATGCAATTGGCATGTGACATACCTTATCAATATAATAAGCTCTAAAATAGAACATAATAGCTCTAAATGTTCCTTGAGTATAGTTCAACACTTTTGGCAATTAGTCCACCTGAAATCATGTTGATCAGCTCACCTATCTTGTCTATAGTCCCATAGTTGCATGGGAACAACAAAACCATCCACATGCCTTAACTATTCCACTTTTTGCATGCATATGAACTATGAAGGATACGGGAAAGAGGTGAGTGGATTCAAGAGGAACTTTTCCTAGAATGACTTTATTTTGTTACATTGCATGGAAACAATGAGTTGATGATCCTTATATTACTCAAGAATGTCGATGTGGGAAGATGTTCAATTCCTATTTATCAAGTTTTTTCTTCAAACTCTTTGCATATTGAAAATATTGTTGGAGGCTCAGACAAACTCTACGAATTCGTCAAAGCTCACATGCTCTATAAAATGTGGTGACTTTATTATTTGGGAGAATATGAATCCACATAATGTGCACAAAAGGCTTTACATCACTAGACCATGAAGTTATTTCCATATCTTTCGTTAAATTATTCTCAATTTTTCTAGGTGTTGTTAGTGCAAGTATTTGTTCCAAGTGGCACTCAGATTGGCAGGTGAGTTTGGAAGGATAACTAGGTGATGAATGAAGGAGAGGGGTGGCAATGTAAAATTAGAACTATTTAATTATGCTTAATTCTTTTATTAAAGGTTGAAGACATTGTTCATTTTCCCAAATACAAAGATTCTAAGGATGATGAAATTGATCATCTAGGTTGAGGCTTTACAAAACACTAGGAAGTAAAGGTCAATGATGACTATTGTTGTTTATTTTTTTGCAAGGTAGAAGACTTAATGGTCAAAAGAGCTAACATGAAGTAGATTATTGATTTGTTGCTACAAGATTCGTAACTAATTCTACATTAATTTTGTAATGTTTGAAGACTGGTCAAGTGGTAGGTTGCAAGTTGAAAGATTGAGCATCAATTTCAGTCATTGTTGTACGAACACAATGCTTGAACCAAAAAAATAGTGGAATGTATGTGCTTCATTTATTTCCATCAGATGCAATAGTGTTATATGTTTTGGTTTGATGTTAATGGGCATGATTGATCAAATGTAACAATACTGCAATTTGATGTTAATGATTCAGATGATATAGATGCTCTTGTATACCTTCTACATAAAAAGGAGACATTGAATTAAATACTTACTTGAATACTCTCTCCATCTCTCTCTACCCCTATACCTCTCCCTTAACTCTATCTTTATCGTTCTATCTCTCCCTCTCACATTCCCTCCCTATCTCTTGCATTCTATATATTTATCTCTTCCATATCTATCTATCCCTCTTATCTCTCTCTTTATCTCTTCCCCTCCTTGCCATATCCATCTCTCCCTATTGTAAACATAACATGAGATTATTGGTAATGGAGTTTTATTATCTTCTCAATTTAGAGGTTTTACCAATTGACCTATGTATTAGAAAAATGTATGTAAAAAATAGACCAAAATATTTTAAAGTATTTTAATGGCTTCATAAATGTAGATAGGTGGTCATATTCTTAAAAATGGAGGATGAAAAAAGGAACAAATGAATGCAAATGGTTTGTCTCTCCTATGCAATCTACATGTGGACACATGCAAATTTCAAATTAGGCATAAATGGAGTAAGGTAGGATATTAATCCCTTGAATATTTCTACAAGCTCAACTTATTTTAGCCAATTTCATGGATAAGGACATTAATAACTATAAGATTATAATATATAATTTAACAATAAGTATATTATATATTTTTAATAACATAATATTATATATATTACAATTATATATTATTAATAATTATATTATAAACTGATATTATATATAGTATATTTATTTATATATTAATAATTATATAAACAATTTTTTTTTTAAATTTCTATTTAAGACTGTAGGAATCGGTCGCATATCCGTCCCCCTATAAACTATAGTGTACCTTGTAAACCTTTTTTTCATGTGACCGGTGGCGCTAGCGCGACATGCCCTCCGATACCACAGATTTGGGGGGAAACTAGACCTCGTGACGTCTTGCTTGCAACAGGATGCTTTAGCCAATTGAGCTAGGCCCCCCACCCCATATAAATAATAATTATTAATAACATATTATATTATAATTATTTATATATTATAATACTATATACAATCATAAATATAATAATATTGATATAGACTTTGTATACATAATAGTATATACAATTAAATATATTATATATAATTTATAATTTGTATTATATAATTTAAGATAAATTACATTTTAAATATAATAATATATATAATATATTTTGTATTATATAATTTAACATTAATTACTTTTTAAATATAATAATGCATATAATTATGTATAATTAGAGTATATATACTACATTAATATGTAATTAAAGAAAAATCTAGGTTGTTATATGATGACCACCTCTCTAATTAATTCTTAATTAATTTAAAATAATAACATAATTTAATATATATTAGATTTCATTAAATAATATATATTATATTATATAGAATAATTAATATACTTATAATACTAATTATATTTAAAATAAATAAATCTAAATAAATAAGAATTATATCGGTGATGATTATTGCACTCACTCATTATTATACAATATAATAAATAAGATAATTATGGATTACTTTAAAATAATATCATCATTTTATATATATTTGATGAAATTAAATTTAATATATAATATAAAATAATAAATTTAATTATAATAGTAATAATATAAAATATATAATTAAATGATAAATAAAAATAAATATATATAAAACATAATATTAGAATTATATGGATGATATTTATTGCACTCACTCACTATTATATAATATAATAAGTAAAATAAATGTAAATACAATTTTATTTTATAATTAAATTTGCATTATATAAAATATAATATATAACCACCTCTCTAATTAATTCTTAATTAATTTCAAATAATATCATAATTTAATATATATTAGATTCCATTAAATAATATATATTATATAATATAGAATAATAAATATACTTATAATACTAATTATATTTAAAATAAATAAATATAAATAAATAATAATTATATCGATGATGATTATTGCACTCACTCACTATCATAAAATGCAATAAATAAAATAATTATGGATTACTTTAAAATAATAATATAATTATATATATATTTGATGAAATTAAATTTAATATATAGTATAAAATAAATAATTTAATTATAATAGTAATAATATAAAATATATATTTAAATGATAAATAAAAATAAATATATAAAACATAATATTAGAATTATATGGATGATAT
The DNA here is from genome assembly GCA_007258455.2 of Sequoia sempervirens. Lineage (NCBI taxonomy): Eukaryota > Viridiplantae > Streptophyta > Pinopsida > Cupressales > Cupressaceae > Sequoia > Sequoia sempervirens. The sequence goes on along the minus strand of VDFB02067563.1, from coordinate 72,317 downwards.
TTATTTCACTCACTCACTATTATATAATATAATAAAGAAAATAAATGTAAATACAATATTTTTTTTTTAATTAAATTTACATTATATAAAATATAATACATAATAATGATTAAATAAAATATATATTAATTCTCTAAAAAATATTAATTTTTTTTTAAAATTACAAGTATAAAGAAATGACACCTAGAAATCAAATAAAACTGTACATAAAAATATATATCTCTATCTTCCCCATCTCTCCCTCTCCCTCTCTATATATAACTTTTTATCTATATCTCTCTCTTATTCACTCCATCTCTCTTGTTCTTTTTATATATTTTGAGTTTCGACTCTTATATCTTCGACGTCTTTGATGATCGGATCCGATTCGACCTGATCCGATCTGGAGATCTTTTGATGTCCTGACTTGATCGATTAAAACTGTCTCTCGACTCTTGATTTTGATTTTCCTATATCTCCCTATATATCTCTCTCTCCCTATCTCCCTATATATCCCTTTATCTATATCACCATGAACCATAGATTGTTTGCACCAATGCACTTCTCTAACTCTTATAGGGTTTTTCACTTAAACAGAAAGAGGTAGGGAAAAAATTGCTATTGGGTTCAATGAAATTATGTTATGTATGATGTAATTATGACTAAATGAGATTATCTAAATGAAATTGGATGATGTACTTGACTGATTATGTATACAAAACTTAAGAAATCTAACTTTTGTTTGAAAACACATTGTGTAATATAAAAGACCTAGAAATGGATGCAAATTTGAATACAAATGAATCAAATTGAAAGTGTGCACCTAAAAAATTCAAGTAGACTGGAAATTGCTTCTAAAACATTGCTAATGCTGATTTTTAGGCCTAATGGGACTCATTAGTCATTCTAGGTGAATCAGTCCCAGTTCTAGTAAACTAACCTGAAACCTGTTTTTGTCAAAAGGGTGTAAGAAAATGCAGAAAAGACAAAAATGACATAGAAATAGGACTCATTCACCACCCATGGTGAATGAGTCCACTTTTGAATTTTTGTATTTTCAAAAGTGGATTTTGAAGATTTCAATCTACACATTCACTTCCTACAAGTGTTTGCTTCTGAAACTTTGATTAATGGGTCTGAAAATGAGTTTTTGTTGATATTTTGACTTGTTGAATGAGAAAAAAACTTGATCAACTTTGCAACTTGATATTCAATTATTTCAATCCTTCCAAGATACCTAAATCTGCATACACATAAGACATGAGAGAGAAATGTTGAATGCTAAGGTATGGGGGTTTTCCTTGGTTCAACCCCATTTAGGTAATTAAACCAAAATGATGAAAGAATATAATGAAACATGCAATAATGGAATAGATTACCTTTCCATGATGTTCTTGAATTTCTACATCAGTGGAGGAAGATTCAACCCTTGAATGTCCTTAGAAGCTTTCTTAATGACTTGCAATGACAAAACCCTAAGTTGCTTGACTTGAGATGATAGATTGGTGGCTGAATATGTGAATTGAGTAGGTGGATGTAAAAATTAGTTTAGAGAGGTTATTTTATAGTCAATTCACCCATTTTACCCATTAATACCTCATCATAGGCTGACATGAAGCAATATTAAACTCAAATTTCACTTTTTTCCTCCTCAAAGGTCAAAAATGAGCCAAATGGGACTCATTCACCACACATGGTGAATGGGTCCCACCTAGATGGGATTGATTCACCATGCACGGTGAATGGGTCACATAGGGGCTATTTTGATAGCTCAGATACTAGGAGATAAGGAAATCAGGTCTAAATTGCAACCTTGTTGGGTATTTGATCAATCTAAGCCTCGAGATGCACAATATGGGTTAAGAGGGGCCTATTAGTGATGATGTAAATGTAAAATAGGGCTTGGGACACATAAATAAATGTGAAATTGTGATTAAATACACTTTACAACACTAAAATGAGGTCCACATAGCCTAGGAAGGCACTAGAACCAATATAAATGTGCAAGACACATTACAACACTAGTTTAACATTAAGTTTAGGTTAAAAATCTTCTAGATTGATGTAATGATGTTATTAAACAAATTTTATAAAATTGAATGAGGGAGAAATGGGTTTATTAAGTCTAGAAAAATGTGAGAGAATCTTACAACACTTTACAAAACCTTTACAAGAGATTGTTAAATGTAGATTAAGGGTCCAAGACCTAGTGTGGATGCATAAAATGCATCACAACACCTGAATCAAGGCCTCATTAAGTCCATTTTATCATGAATTATTCCCATGTCAAGCAAAGGGTAATTTTTTTTACGGCACATTTAGCCCCCACTTTAGTGAGAGGATGAACTTGCTTCAAACTCACACTAAAGTAGACATTCAAGAGAGATATGAGTGTATAGATGAAGATAACAAAGAATAAAAAAGATCAAGGAGGTTGTGCAAGCCCCTATGTTCCAACATCCTAAGTCAAACCAACAAGATACAAAATCATGCTATGGCAAGATAGAGAAAGATGAAAATGAAAAGGTGGATCAAGCTTCAATCGTTTGTCCAGCTAGTTGTGGATTAGATCTAGGTTGTTTGTTTGAAAAAATAAATTTGTACTCACTTTGGGGCGAAGGAACTCTTGGCTATCCACTGTGTGAGAAAACCCAAAAGTATACTCACTCTGGGGCCACGAAACTTTTGGTTATCCTTGGGGTGAGAAATCCCAAAAGGTAAGTTACATACGCTAGTTGGTATGCACTCAAAAACACAAAGGTGGCTATGTGGAAAATTCATGCTACTAGGTGGGCTTCCCGCTCAACCATATCAAAGTTATACCTCCTAGTAACTTTAATAAGGCACCATAAAGGAAAATGATTTTCGTGCTCTATGAAGTAGGCAAAACTTCATATGTTTGAAACTCATAGACATTGTTAATGTCAAATAGTGTAAGGATTGTTCAAAGGGATTTTGCTTAATTCATGCAAGGTCTCTTCTTAGGGAACATCATGCTCAATGTCTCTGAGAGAAGATAAGTCAAAAGAAGTATCACGCTCTTAGAGGGAATCAAGCCCAATGACTCCACCAAGAAAAGAAAGCATCGCAAGAAGAAATAAATCACACACTAAAATGTGAGTGGTGATATATGCCTCCACTTTAAACTAGTTGCAAGAACCTGTTCTATGAGAAATTTCCTTAAAGTAGAAGAAGGGGATATGAGAGCTTACTCAGAAAGCCTTATGCCAAGGCATATGTTTCTAATAAGCTGTCATGAAAGAGGGAAGTATGTCATATGCGATCAAACTTAAGGCTTCACATCCACATCCCAAGCTTGCTCTTATACGTTCATGATATAAATAGAGGTGGGCAACACTACAGGTCCAACCTCAATAGGTAATGTGAGCATTCCAAGTGGTTGCCTATGAACATTGTCAAAGCCATGAATATGAACATCATTAAGTTGAATGACCTTTTTTTCCATGCCAAGCTTGTGTAGCAGGGCCATGCTAGAAACATTAATTTATGATCCATTTTCGATGAGAGTGTGTCTAATTAAAGTTTCATTAATGATCACCTTTATCATCAAGGGATCATTTTTGTGTTGAATCTTAAGTGGGGGTAATTCATGTTTAGGGAATGTGATTTCTGACTGGGTGGCTTGCATGGGATGAGAGGAGGATGTTACATGATTTAATTTTATTTAAGATTGTATCTCTTCCTTTTGTATTTGCAACATTTCATGAAAGAGAAGTTTGACTATTGGTGAGAGTTGAATGATTTCCCATACAAATATATTAGCAGGAGTCTTTTTAAGATCTTCAACACTAGGTACTTTTTGAGGAAAAGGTAATGGTGTAGGAGTGTTGTGTGGTCCCCTAGATGTTTGAGTCACTAAATTACAACTTAGTGGCTGCAAAGCATTGTTATGAGTAGATTGCATCATGGATTTGAAGACATCTCTATTTTTTTTGTGTTTTTCACTAATGGAAGGTGACTTAGGAAGCTCACTAATTAAAGGAGATCCCACTTGTGTCATCATAACCTCAAAAATTTTGTCTTGATTGGCATGATATGTTGGTGAAGGGGAGTCTAATGCCACTTGAGTACCCTCATCTAGGGAAGGTTTGGTGGTTGGAGGATATGTATCAATGTTTATATGTTTGTGCACCATGAGATTCACCCTAGGAGGAGAGTTTTTAGGAGAACAACAAGCCAAATGTTGTTGACATTCATAGATTGGTTCTTCTAAAAGGACTTCATCGCAAGTAGGGGAATGATCAATGGTTGAAGATTATTTTTCAAGAGGGGTTTCCTTAGGTGAAGGGGGAAAACTAAGATATTCATGACCTTCATCGATCAAAGTATCTACTTCACAACTAGGAGAGATACTAGAGGAAGAAAAATTTTTGGTGTCATGATCATCTAAGGTTGTATTGTCTTGTTGACCAATGTCGTGTCCACTAAGAGAGGTAAGAGGAGAGAAACAACTAGGATACTCACAACTCATGAATTGATTATTCTACTAAAATATCTTCATCACCAAGAGGAGAGATATTATGAGAAGAACAAGTATGATCATTAGGAATGGCCCAAGTTGTAGTCTCTTTCACAACAACACTCTCATAGGGAGGGGATAGGAAATGTTTCTTAACATGTTTACATATGTAAGGTACTAAGATCGTTTGAATAAGAATGAAAAGCACATGTAACCATGTCATGCAATGCTTCAGCAATATGAACAATGTATATAAAAAGATACAAAACACTCTTATCCAATGTATGCAACACCTTAAGAATGTAAACAATGAACATGCAAAATGAAAAGCATTTTTATCAAAATTATGCAAATTCTTATGAATAGAAACATTGTATATGCAAAAGTGAAAAGTACTTTTATCAATGCTATACAAAATTGCATAAATGTAATCATTTTCAAATCTAATGGTGTATGCAAATGAAGTGTTTTGAAGAATGAGGAATCTAAAATGATGTTTTTAAGTGAAATGCATAAAAAAAATGTTCGAAAAACTTTCTGGACTTATACTATATGATACTAGGAGGCTTAGGAAGCACAAAAATGAGGTTTCTGATGCAGGAACATACAGTCAAAAATCTAGATAGGGATTGTTTCGCCTAGTATGGTGAATGAGTCCCAGTACTGGTTTTTTGCAAAATTTTCAAAATGTTGAAGTGATTTTGATGTGTTTAATGTTGTAAGATGTAGAACTAAGATGGAGATGTAAAATTTCAAATATTTTTAAGGAAATTTTATGCAAAAATGCAAGCTAAATGCACTTTTTCATAATGAAAAAATTACCAATGCAACTGTAATACAAATTCAATGCAAGCTAGGATTAGGATTAAAATGAACTCCAAATCAGAAAATAAGATGTTCAAAAAGCAAGTTCACCAAAATGAACCGTAGATTTTTTGCACCAATGCACTTCTCCAACTCTTCTAGGGTTTTTCACCTAAAAGGAGAGAGGTAGGGCCAAAAATGCTAAGGGATTCAATGAAATTATGTTATGTATGATGTAATTAAGACTAAATGAGATTATCTAAATATAATTGGATGATCTATTCGATTGATTATGTATACAAAACTCAAGAAAACTAACTTGTTTGAAAACACATTGTGTAATACAAAAAGACCTAGAAATGGATGCAAATCTGAACAAAAATGAATCAAATTGAAAGTGTGGACCTAAAAAATTGAAGGAGACTAAAAATTTATTATGAAACATTGTTGATGTTGATTTTTAGGCCTGGTGGGACTCATTCGACATTTTGGGCGAATCAGTCCCAGTTCTAGTAAACTGAGCTGAAACCTATTTCTGTCAAAAGAGTGTAAGAAAATACAGGAAGCAAAAAATTGACTTGGAAATAGGACTCATTTGCCACCTATGGTGAATGAGTCCACTTTTTAATTTCTGGATTTTCAAATGTGGATTCTAACGCTTTTTGATTTGTACTTTGACTTCCTATAGGTGTCTGCTCTCAAAACTCTGATTGATGTGTCTGAAAATGAATTTTTGTTGATATTTTGACTTGTTGAATGAGAATAAAACTTGAACAACTTTACAACTTGATTTTCAATGATTTCAAAGCTTCCAAGATACCTAAATATGCATACACATAAGACAAGAGAGAAAAATGTTGAATGTTAGGGTATGGGGATTTGCCTTGGTCAAACCCCATTTAGGTAATTAAACCAAAATGATGAAAGAATATAATGAAACATGCAATAATGGAATAGATTACCTTGCCATGATGTTGATCTTGTATTTCTACAACAATGAAGGAAGATTACACCCTTAAATGTCCTTAGAAGCTTTCTTAATGGCTTGCAATGAAAAAACCCTAATTTGCTTGACTTGAGATGATAGATTGGTGGATGAATATGTGAATTAAGTAGATGGATGTAGAAAAGAGTTTAGAGAGGTGATTTTATAGGAAATTCACCTATTTTACTCATTAATACCTCATCACAAGCCAACATGAAGCAATATTAAACTCAAATTTCACCTTTTTCTTGCTTAAAGGTAAAAAATGAACCAAATGGGGCTCATTCACTAGACATGATGAATGGGTCCTACCTGGATGGGACTAATTCACCATGCATGGTGAATGGGTCCCATAGGAACTATCTTGATAACTCAGATACTAGGAGATAAGGAAATAATGTCTAAATTGCAACCTTGTCAGGTATTTGATCAATTTAAGCCTCAGGATGCACAATATTGGTTAAGAGGGGCCTATTAGTGATGATGTAAATGTCAAGTAGGGATTGTGACACATAAATCATTGTGAAAGTGTGATTAAATACACTTTACAACACAAAAATGAGGTCCACATAGCCTAGGAATGCACAAGAAATAATGTGAATGTGTAAGACACATTACAACACTAGTTTAACATTAAGTTTAGGTTAAGAATCTTCTAGATTGATGTAATGATGTTATTAAACACATTTTATAAAGTTAAATTAGGGAGAAATGGGTTTATTAAGTCTAGAAAAGTGTGAAAGAATCTTACAACACTTTACAACACCATTACACGACATCATTAAAAGCATATTAAGGGTCCAAGACCTAGTGTGGATGATTAAAATGCCTCACAACACCTAAATCAAGGCCTCATTAAGTCCATTTTATCATGAATTATTCCCATGTCAAGTAAAGGGTACTTTTTTCTATTGCACACAGCCCCTCTCTCCCTCTCTATCTATTGAGAAACATGAGCCTGTTGATAATGGAGCATTATTATCTTCTTGATTTAGAGGTTTTGTTGTAGTCATGTTTAGATCCCTACATTTTAAAGCTATTAGTTCTCCTTTGAGAGCTTTACTGCACAAACAATATCATTTGCTAAATGGCCTACCAATTGATCTCACTCCTCTCTCTATTCATTATATCCATATCTTTCTTTATATCTCTCCTTGTCTCTCTATCTCTTTATCTATCCCTCTCGATCTCTCAATACCACCCTCTATCTATCTATATAGATATCTCTCTCCCTCTCCATCTCTATATATTGAGATATATCTCCCTCTCTCCCCCCTCTTCTCACTCTCCCTCTACCTTTTTCTCTCCCTCTACCCCTCTTCTCTCTCCCTCTCCTCCTCCCTCTTCTTCTAAACCTCATATTCTCTATCTCTCCCTCTCAATCCCATTATCTCTCTCTATCTTTGTCTCTCCCTCTACCTATCTCTATCTCTCCATCTATTTCTCTCCCTCTTACTCTCCCTCCTCTATCTCTATACATGTCTCCCTCTCTCTATCCATCCATCTCTCTCCTTCTCTCCCTCTCCCTCTTCCTATGCATCTATATCTATCTCTTTACCTATTTATCTCTCTCCATGTTTCTTCTTCTGTCTCCCCATCTATCTCTATCTCTCCATCTCTCTATACCCCTATACCTCTCCCTTACCTCTACCTTTATCTTTCTATCTCTCCCTCTCACATTCCCTCCCTCTCTATCCCTCTCTATATATTTATCTCTTCCATATCTATCTATCTAGGCTCTCATCTCTCCCTTTATCTCTTACTCTCGTCGCCATATCCATCTCTCTCTATTGCAAACATAATATGACCCCGTTGATAATGGAGCCTTATTATCTTCCCAATTTAGAGGTCTTACCAGTTGACCTATGTATTACACAAATGTATGCAAAAAAATATACGAAAATCTTTCAATATTTAAACCATGATAGCTTTTTTTTGCTAAATTGTTAAAAAACTCATATGGAGGCATAGGTAAGGCATGTGAACTGTCTTATAAAATTCATTCAAAAAATGTGGTATGATAATCATACTGACCGTGGAAGCAAAGACCAGGCGCTGAAAATGTTAATGCAATTGGTAGGTGTCACGCTTTATCAATCTAATAAGCTCTAAAATATGATAGAATAGCTCTAAACGTGCCTTGAGTATACTTCAACACTTTTTGAAATTAGTCCACCTTAAATTATGTTGATCAGCTCACCTGTCTTGTCTATAGTCTCATAGTAGCATGGGAACAGCAAAATCATCCACGTGCCTTGACTATTCCACTTTTGGCATGTATATGAAATATGGAGGATATAGGAAAGAGGAGAGAGGATTCATGAGGCACTTTTCCTGCAATGATTTTATTTTGTTGCATTGCATGGAAACAATGAGTTGATGATCCATATATCAGTCAAGAATGTCGATGTGAGCAGATATTCAACTCCTCTTTATCAGACAGCTACTTCAAACTCTTTGCATATTGAAAATCTTGTAGGAGGCTCAGACAAATTCTGCAGAACTCATCAAAGCTCACATGCTCTGGAAAATGTGGCAACTTCATTATGAGGGAGAATATGAATCCACATAACGTGCACAGAAAGCTTTATATCGCTGCACCATGAAGTTATTTCCATATCTTTCGTTAAATTATTCTCAGTTTTGCTGGGTGTTGTTGGTGCAGGTATGTGTTCCAAGTGGCACTCAGATAGATAGGTGAGTTTGGAAGGATATGTGAAAATTCTATTGCAGTTACTAATTATTAATCTCCTATCTAATACATAGATTATTTGACTCTGAAAAATTAATTCTCAGCAAATATCGAAAAATAACACAACTGCAACTTCACCAATAAAAACTCACGGGGAATGAAGAAACATTCACAATAATGAACACACAATATTTTTGGACAAATTGTGAATTGGAAAACAGAAGGGAAAACCCTCTGCGGATGAGGAATTATATTAAACCCCGGTAAAATTAAGGAATACAAAGCGCGCCTCTTCTTGTGAGCTTTCGGCAATATTATCCTTCTCAGAAAATTCTTCCCTCAGTTTATTACGCTGAAATTCTACGACTGCTATCCCCAACAACGCACTATCAGCTAGCCCGCTGTGCGCAAGACTATTTGCTCTACTACAAATTTGCTTCCTATCAGCAGTGCTTTTTCTCAACTTCCCTTAACGGTATTGTTCTCCAAATGCCCATTGATCCTTTTATGCTTTTCTCATTGGAAAACCAATGGCCATGATTTAATCTCAATCAATGGCTAAGATTAGAAACCAGACTCCTAACAACCCTAACTAACTGGATTCTAGAAGTCTCTAGGGAAATCAATTTATTTAATTACATAATTATCTAGACAACTCAGCCCTTTCTGGAAGTCTCTAGAAAATAATTAAATAATTAAATAACACTACTTGGGAATGGAGACACCTGTCCAAGCTACATAAAAATCAACACTCCCTCTTAGCGAGGAAGGTGTTCTGCATGACACCCAACTTATCTCTAAAGAAGATGAATTTCGCCTTCCCCAATGCCTTAGTCAAAATTTCTACTACCTACTGATCTGTAGGTATATACTGTAGCTGAACAATCCTGCGCTGTACACAATCTCTGATGAAATGATATCTGATGTCTATATTCTTAGACCTATCATGAAACACCGGATTCTCAGACAACTTGATGCAACTCTGATTGTCGCAGTGTATCACTATGGTCTCAACCCTCTGACCAAACAAGGCCACTAGCAACTTCTGAAGCCATATCGCCTCACACGTCGCCATGCTAGCTGCTATGTATTCTGCCTCTACAGAACTCAAAGCCACAGACTTCTGCTTCCTGCTGTACCAAGAGACAACTCCTGATCCCAAGCTAAAGCAACACCCTGAAGTGCTTTTCCTGTCTGTTGTACTGCCTTCCCAATTTTCGTCAGTATAGCCTATCAACCTGATACCATCACCTCAAGCATATTTGATTCCATACTCGATTGTACCACGCAAATACCGCAACACATACTTTGCCGTCATCCAATGCACTCTCTTCGGCTCGACCATGAACTGACTAAGAGAGTTTACTGCAAAGGATATATCTGGCCTGGTGTTGACCAAATACATGAGAGACCCAATCAACTGCCTATATAAGGTGGGGTCTACATCCTTCTCCCTAGATGTCTCTACCTTCTTCCAATTTGTGATCATAAGAGTAGACATGGCTCTGCAATCTTCCATCTCAAACCTCCTCAAGATTTCGATGCAGTATTTCCCTTGTCCAAGGAAAATCTCTCCATCTGTCTGCCATACCTCCATGCCTAGAAAGTAGTGCATAAGCCCCAAATCCTTCATCATAGAGAGATTTCTGGCACCGAGTTCCCTCTTGCACTCCTCTATGAGCCTAGTGAACGCAATTGCGCTCTGAATTAGATCCCACATAAAGACAAGAATGAACCTCACCCCAACCACCGAAGTAGTAGGGTTGGCATCGGCTTCGCACTCTTCCGGCCATTCCACCAAGTATCTATCGATGCTCATACCGTATACGGAACTTTTAGCGGTCCCGTTACAAAACTTTCTTCAATGCACTTTTAGGTGGGTTAAATAGCGTTATTGTGCTACAAACCCTACGGTTGTTCTATGTGTATACTTCCTCTTTGAATTCACCATTAAAGCTCTTGTCTTGACATCCATCTGATGGATCTGCCATCCCATCTATGTTGCAAGAGAGATCACGACTCGTATAGAAGTATACCTGGCCACTGGAGCAAATGTCTCCTCATAGTCAATTCCCTCCTTCTGAGAGAACCCCTTAGCCAAAAACCTTGCCTTGTATTTCTCGATGCTACCATCTGCACCGTGCTTGATCTTATAGATCCAGCGTGATCCAACTACTGCCCTATCTGTTAGTCTAGGCACATCGTTCTGCACTATTGAGGTATACTCCTCAACCATTGCATCTTTCCACACTTTCTGCTGTGCGGCCTCCTGATAGCTAGAAGGCTCACTATCTACCAACTGACTAACTAATGCCATATAGTCATCATACCTGGCTGGTTGTCTCCGCTATCTACTACTCATCGTAGGAGTTCCCACAAACTCCTGAGTATCACTTTGTGACTGTTGGTTCTTGCTACCAACTGTAGAGGATGAAGTATCAACCTCCATATCACCCTGATGCATCTCTTGGATATGCTGCATCTGCTGCTCCATACTCTGTGAATTCTCAGCACCTGAGCTTGTGCATGTACTAGTAACTGTACTCGAGCTTCGTTGTCCTTGCTCTGGTTGAACGATCCTTGGAGCTTCCACTAACTGCTCACTCTGATCATCTGCTGGAAAATCTCAGGACCTCCTGAATGCCTTGTCCTCAATGAACTTGACATCACGCCTAACTATAGTCCTCCTGGTCCCTGGAATAAATATCCGATATGCCTTTGAGGTTTCACTATACCCCACAAAGTACCCTCTCTCTGTAGTCTGATCTAACTTGGAATGTGTCGCACCTGGAATGTGACAATATGCCAAACTCCCAAATATCTTGAAGTGGCTGACATCTGGCTTCTTCCCTAAGAACGCCTCCTCTGGTGTCATCTTGCCCAATACCTTATGTGGAACCCTGTTTTGTATGTACACTGCTGTACTGCATGCCTCTGCCCATAAGTAACGTGGCATATCCTGGTCATATAGCATAGCCCTTGCTGCCTCTGATATAGACCAATTCTTCCTCTCAGCAACCCCATTCTGTTGTGGGTTGTAAGGAACAGTCCACTCTCTCTTGATTCCTTCCCTGGTACAGAACTCCTGGAACTCTTTCCCTTTGTACTCGCCACCATTGTCTGACCGAAGAACCTTTATCTTCCTCCACGAATTCTCCACAAGAGCTTTGAACTCTTAGAAGCGTGAAAACCTCATCAACGGTCTTCAGAAGTATATCGAGGTCTTCCTAGAAATCATCAATAAAAGTAACAAAGTACTCATATCCTCTAAGAACTTCGTGGAGCATTGGTCCACATGTCTGAATGTACTAGATCAAGAACACCCTTGGATCTAGTGTCACTCCTTGGAAAAGTTGCTTTCGCAAACTTCCCCAACACACATCCCTTACATACATCATCATGCTCTATGCTCACCTCGAGAACACCTGTCACCTCACGAAGCATTTTAAGTGCTCCATGATGTATATGGCCCATCCTCCTATGCCATAGCTCTCCTTGATCTCTAGAATTACTGCTGCTCATCAGTGCCTTATGAGTATCAAACTGCAACCTATAAAGTCGACCGCTCCTAACTCCAATAGCTATGGGTGATTTCCAATCCTTGTGCTTGATTAACACACTTGCCCCTCTAAAGAGTACATTGTAACCTTTATCCTGAAGGACAGATATGGAAATCAAATTCATACCCAAGCCTGGCACATGCAACACATCATGAATGGGAATCCGCTTACCATTCTCCCTCTGAAATAGAACAGTCCCTTTCCCAACTGGATTGAGTTTGGACATGTTCCCCATAGAGATCTGCATTCTGATGTCCTCCTCCTTATAGCTGGAGAAGTACTCTCTAACTCCTGTCATATGAAATGACGCCCCACTATCTATATACCAAACACCCTGTGAGGTTGAGCTAGCCATACAAGCTATGAGAGCGAACTCATCCTCCATTCTACTAGAGAGCTCATCTGCACTTGCTGAAGCTGCCGTCTGCTTCTTGCCTTTCTTCCTTTGCGGGCAATCACTGACATAGTGGCCAAACTCATGACAGCCATAGCACTTCACTTTGGATAAATCCTTCTTCTTCTTCTCACCTTGTGAATTTGATCCTTTGCTTGACCCCTTCTTTGCTTTCCCTTTTCCTGCAAGGGCAACGTTCTCCTGTTCCGCCTCACTTTGCTGACTCTTGCTACTGGTCCTACTGACAAGACTTAGTCTAAGCTCCTCCTGAGTGAAGTCACTCCAAAGTCGATCCCAACTCGGCAAGGTGTCTCGTCCATTAATAACTTGAACAAAGACATCCCACTGCTTAGTAAACCCATTTAGGGCTATCCGCACTAGCTCGTCATCACCTAGATTATCTCCAACAGCAGCCAACTCATCCTTGACAAGTCTGAGTCTGGTGAGGTAACTTGTCACGTCCTCTCCCTTGTTCATCCGAGTAGTCCTCAACTTTTCTCTGAGAATCAGCTTCCGGTTAGTGGTAGCATTCTGGTACAGATTCAGAATGGCATCCCACATCTTCTTCGCTGTATCTAACTCTGCGACATGTGGAACAATATGATCCTTGACACCATCAAGAATCATCCTCCTCGCCTTGGCATCTTCCTTCTTATATGCTAAGAGCTGTGCTGGATCTGTAGGTACAGGTACAACACTAGTCACATATTCCTTGATCCCATTCTCTTCCAGCAACAAAGAAATTCTGGCTTTCCAGACACCAAAATTTGAGGCTCCATCAATACGTTCGATCTCTTAAACGCTAAGGCCATCTCAAAAGATAAAAGAAACAAATAATAATAATAATTCTAAAGAGGTGGGATCTTTCCTTCCTGTGTTGGCGTATCTGCCCTCGGATCAGCTCGATACCATAATGAAAATTCTATTGCAGTTACTTGATTATTAATCTCCTATCTAATACATAGATTATTTGACTCTGAAAAATTAATTCTCAGCAAATATCGAAAAATAACACAAGCTGCAACTTCACCAATAAAAATTCACGGAATAGAGAAGAATACATTCACAATAATGAACACAATATTTTTGGACAAATTGTCAGTGGAAAAACCGAAGGAAAACCACTATGCAGATGAGGAATTATATTAAACTTCGACAAAATTAAGGAATACAAAGCTGCTTGCCTCTTGTGAGCTCGACAATATCCTTCTCGAAATTCTTCCCTCAATTTCTCTTGCTGAAATTCCACAGCTGCTATCCCCAACGCTATCACTGCGCCCTTGCTAACACTGCAAGACTATTTGCTCTCACTGCAAATTTACTTGCTATCACTGCAAGTCTTTCTCAACTCTATACTTGTGTGTTCTCCAAATGCCCATTGATCCCCTTTTATACTTTTCTCATTGGAAAACCAATGGCCATGATTTAATCTCAATCAATGGCTAAGATTAAATAGACTCTAACAACCCTAACTAACTGGATTTTAGAAGTCTCTAGGGAAATCAATTTATTTAATTACATAATTATCTAGACAACTCAGCCCTTTCTGGAAGTCTCTAGAAAATAATTAAATAATTAAATAACACTACTTGGGAATGGAGACACCTGTCCAAGCTACATAAAAATCAATAGGATAACTAGGTGATGGATGAAGGAAAGGGGAGGCAATGTAAAATTAGAACTGTTTAATCACGCTTAAATCTCTTATTACATGTTGAAGACATTGTTCATTTTCCTAAATACAAAGATTCTGAGGATGATGAAATTGATCATTTGGGTTGAGGCTTTATAAAACAGTAGGCAGTTCAGGTCAAGGATGACTGTTGCTGCTGATTTTGTTACAAGCTAGAAGACTTCATAGTCAAAAGAGCTAACAAGAAGTGGATCATTGAGTTGCTACTGCTAGATTCGTGACTAATTCTGCATTAGTTTTGTAACGTTTGAAGACCGGTCAAGTGGCAGGTTGCAAGTCGAAAGATTAAGCATCAAATTAGTCGTTGTCGTACGAACACAATGCCTGAACCAAAAAAAATAGTGGAATGTACGTGCTTCATCTGTTTCCATAGGATTCAGCAGTGTTATAATAGGAGGGCGGACATGCAAAAGAACTTGAAGACACTTCATAGAGGGAATGGAGTTCCCAAACCGTACTCCATGAGCCAAGACAAGGAAAGAAAACTGTAATGGTCGTGAAGCAGTCAGAAGTAGGAAAAGAAACTTAGATGTAACACGAAATCATCCGTCCAGTAAACTCCCTATAAGCAACGTTTACTTTACCCTTCATTAACTACAATTAAGAATCCTTTGAATTCCGTCACCCCATCCAACGGTAAAGAGCAACCGTTCATCTACATCTTATCTCCAACCGAAGGATCCCCTTACCTTTCCACGTCTTCTAATTCGGCCATTATTTCCAACGCAATTGCGCACTTACTGTAGACGATTGTTCCAACAAAATAATTTAACATTCAAAGCTGTTGAAGTCAAATTCAGAAAGGATTTATACAGTGTGATCTGTTCGGCGGCTGGGAAACATGCGAGAAGTGGACCCATTTCGTACACAAAAACGTGTAAAAGAAACGCGGAATCGGGCAGGAAAACGTGTGGAAAGGGGTCTACCTCGTGTCGTAGAGGAAAAGAATGTGGAGTAGGTGATGATAAGAATATGTGAGGTCGAAGTACTTCCAACACGTATTTAGCTTTTAGTACAATAAGAAGTGGAGAGGGTAGTGGGACCATCTCAATCATGGTATATCACATAAGTATTTATGATATGATAGTTTTAGATATCTTTTCAAAGTTTTTTAGTAAAATATTTTATATTTTAATAGTTATAAAGTTAAATTGATTAAAAATAAGATAAGTATTTATCATTTTATATTGTGAATGAAAAACTAGTGTTTATTCAAAGTTCAATAAGAAGTGGAGAGGGTAGTGGGATCATCTCAATTACGGTATATCACATAAGTAATTATGATATGATAGTTTTAGATATCTTTTCAAAGTTTTTTTATAAAATGTTTTATATTTTAATAGTTATAAAGTTAAATTGATTAAAAATAAGATAAGTATTTATCATTTTATAGTGTGGATGAAAAATTAGTGTTCATTTAGAGTCCAATTTGGTTGTTCTTTTCTCGCAGGTTCGGGTTGTACATAAGAAGAATGAGCAGACTAAACAAAGGTTACAACAAATTAAAGAGTAGATAGTGAAGTTTCAGCTGGACAATATGATTGAACATTGTAAAAATATTATACAGTTTTTGTAATTTGTCTATTTGTGATTGTATCTTATGGTTGATGCCTTGTACAACCTCTGTTAATGTCATTCTGATTTTGTAAGTCTGGGTTTGTTTAGTTTGGCTGGTTTTTTTGGCTTGGTTGAGTTTCAACTACTACTAGTAGCTCTATTTTTGTAATTCTTTTGCTTTGTTCAACAAAAAAAAACTAAAATTAGTGTTCATTTTTATTTTTATTTTTGAAATAGACGATGCTTTAAGTAGAGTGCTTCGAGGTTGTTAATAGTTATTCATTTTTTATTATTATTTATAGGAAGATAAGTGCCACCTTTTTTTTGGATTCATCATATGTAAAATATAATGTAAATGGGAGTAAAGACAATGTAGTGGAAGAGGATTAGTTTATAGAACATAGAAGAAGAGGATTAGCTTTCTAAGAAATTAACATTGATATACATGATTAGATTGTAAGCAAATATTCCACCCCATTATTGTAGATATGCAATTGTAAAAATAGTAGGTAGGTAATCTTGGTAAAGAGATAGGGTCCATGTCAATATATCAATATTGTAGCTACAACTTATGTTTTTAATATATTACGTAGGCAAACTAGGGTCCCTAGCCTTTTACATAAAAAAAAAACCAAATAGGAGGGATAAACAACATACACATGCTACATCACAACAAAATTATAGTAATGTTGCAAGGAAAAATAACAACATAAAACTAAACTATATCATAACATTTAGCCAAGTAATTCTCATGCCCTTGACCTTGGCATGGAAATGAGAAAGTATGTTTTGGAAGATCTTTCTCCTTCTTTGGACAACAAACCAACAAACTTGATTATTTAAGTTCATTGAAATAGGAGAATAGGGATGAAAAATCCTCTCTAAGGCCCCAATTGGGGATTCTACACAAGGAGAGAAATGTATGGCCAATGACATTGAGAATACACCATTTGAGAGTGAGGTAACATGCTAAGTGTGAACAAGAGTGTGATTGCCTTCACGTACACCCTATAATGATGATGGGTTAGCCTAGTTAGGTATAGGTATCTCTAAGAGAGTCATCATCATGGGGACCTTGCTCTTGGGTAAAACCCTCAATAGGTTCACTATGTGAAAGTGATGAAGTGGTGCCACAATGGCACTATCGAGGCCTTACACTACCAGCTTAAATAAATTTCATCTAAGCTCTAAATTTTGGTTATTATATTCTAACTTATGGAAAATAATAATTAACAAAATGATATGTTGATAATTTAACAATAAACTCAACACATATCATCGTACACTTAACCAAATTTCAAAAATTGAAAAATACTCTTAGATAACTCAAACAATTTAATCCAAAAACTTACGATGAATTAAAAGCTTTATTAAATCAAATTGGACCCTATTATTTAATTTATAGTTTAACGATAATACGAAGTTACCCTTTTGTGGTGCATGTTGCTTCAGGGGAGTGTGAGTGCTGGAGAGATATTGGTTTTCTTCACCTCTAGTATGTTATGAGTGTGATTCTCATATATGCTCGTTTGGTTGGGGTTTGGAGGTTATTTTTTCCTTCCTGTTGGTTTTATGTGGTGATCGTGTTTGGTAGACATTGGTGCCTTGTCTCTAGCCTTCTTCAGGACAACTTTGTTTCCTTTGTTGGCATGTTAATGCAAGCCTAGTGATGTGCCATTCTTGTTAAGGTTGTAGTGTTGGGTGGGATGTGGAGAGGTGCGAGGAGTGTGATACCCCCTACTGATGTTGGAATTTGTGCAACTCCTTTTTATACTGAGGATGATCTATTGGGAGGTATGAGGAGTCGTGTGGGGAGCATGATACCCCCTGAAGATGTTGATATCTATGTTGTTGGATTTGTGGCAGATTCTTTTGTTTATGTTGCTTTTATGTTGAAAGGTTTTTGGTTGTTAGCCTTTGGTTGCAAGTCTTTCACTCCTTTGGTTAATTTTTTGAAAAACATGTTGCCTTTGCTTGGTGTTATGGGTATTTTGGTGTCTTCTTGTTTTTCCAAGTTTTTCTCAAGTTTGGCTTCGGTTGGTGGAACCTCTATTTTATTGACCCATCTTTCATTTCAACTTCTCCTATTAAGGTGGAGAAGTCTCCCACCATGGTGGTGGAGTCTTATGCTAGTGGAGTTGGGTTTTCTTTGGGAGAGACTTTCATGGTCCTTATTAAGGTGGAATACTTGGTTTGGGTTTTGCCTCAAGTTGTGTTGGTGCTTTTGTTTGGGTTGTGTTGCTTCTCTTCAACTTTCCTTTCAACTTCTCCTATGGAGGTGGATAACTCTCTTATCGAGGGGGAGATGATTCATGTTGTTGGTGTTGGGAGTTGTTGCATAGGGGCTTTCAAAGCCATTTTGGTTTGGTTGTCCCAGAGCTAGCATGGGTACTTCAATTTTAATTAATTGCTAGGTAGGTTGTTGGCTAAGTTTTAGACCTATTTGGTGCTATGGTTAGAGCTTTAGCCTCTATTTTCTCTTGATGGGTTGTTATCAATCTTTATAACCTAGATTCTCGTTGTGCTTGAGGGAGGTATTTTTTTCCCTTTTGTTAGTCTTTTTTCTATCTTATAGCCTACACTTTTTTCTATGGGCTTGCTAGGAGGATTTCTTTCCTCTTATCGACCTTCTCTTTTGTAGCTCCTATTGAGGTGGATTGTGATCCTATGGAGGTGGAGCTCAATTCTACTAGTAAAATGGGATTTTTGTGGAAAGGGATTCCTTTCTCCCTTTGGTTAGTTTGCATCTGATTCTAGAAAATCTAGATTTATTGCATGGTGGGTGTTTCCCTTTGTTTAGTGTTTTAAGTTGAAGGATTTTGCTTGTTTTCCCTATCTTTGTAGGGTGGTGTTTATTTTCTTTTGCTACCTTTGTATCTTTGTAGTTGGTCTCTATTATCTAGTTCCATGCTCCAGTCAAAAGCATGGCTTATTCATTGTTCTTCTAGGCTCGCTGTTGGTGAGTCTTGCTCTTCTTTTTTGGTTGTCTCATTTTCTGAGTCACCTATCTTTTGCCTCTATGACCACTTTGTAAATGATTAATTTCCCTTCTATACTTTAACCTAATCAAAAAGAGTTCTAGAGAAAAGGGAATCACTAAAGCACAAAGAAATATATTTTTTTGTAGTTCTTTCACACAAACAATATGACAAACATACATTAAAACAACCAAAAAAGTATTCACAATGATTCTCTCAAAGCCAATAAATTACAGGGGCCTCTTAAAGGTTTCCACTACACAGTTTCTCTAACTTATTGCAACAATTAAGTAAATAACTACATTTCCACTATTTAGCTTGGCCTCTAAAGTTTTTCACACCTACACATAATAACAAAAACTATTTAATTTATATGGGATTCTCACATCCCAATTGTTGGCCTATATATAGACCACCCTTCAGCTAGGAGACCTTCATAGAAATTGGTTTACACGCACACTCATGTACACTTGCAAGAAAAATGACCCAACTTTAAAATAGAAAACACATGAACACCTAAACTGAGAATTTACACATACATAGAGTCCCAAATGAAAATCATTAAGGAGGAGATAGTGGGCTACTTCCCAAATGAGAAGACACACAATTATTCACAATAGGCACTTTTCACCAAAAAAACACATTTAAACTTTCAATTTTCTCTTCCAACACAAATTTGAAAGCCACAATATCATATGAGTACTCATACCCTAAAACCCTATCCTTCTCTAGGGAGGAAAAAGGCATCCAAAGGAGGGTCCTACACATCTCACCGCATACACCAAGGATTCTCTTCCCATAATGGTGAGCTTTTCCTTCACAACTCCATACCCATTAATACAAATACACATTATTAGACAAATAACTTAGACTAAAAATTTAAACCTGCATACATTAAGCATAATAAACAAAATCCAAGAAGGCCTACCTTATCAATATTTCCAAATGGTGAGAGTGACTTGAGGATGACCCCAACTTCAGCTTCTTCTTCAAATTCCTTCCCCAAAGTCAAGCAAAGAACTTCACAAACATGAATAAGTGAAAAGAGTCCAAATGAATAACCCACTCCTCATTGTCAAATAGGATATAAATAAAAATCCTTAATTTGAAATCCTTGATTAAGGGAGTGACACTTTTTAGTCTCTCATTCCTCCCTCAAGCACATCCCCCCACAAGTTCCCATACATGTCTGAGACTTTGGGAGATAGGAAGTGTACTTATACACTCTACTCACTAAATCCTTACAAGTTGACTCACACATGCGAGAGTCTTGTTTTTTCCCAAGTTCATTAATGAACTTTAGAAAGTGAGGATGAGAAGTGAAAAATCAATTTTCCAAGCCTCTTCTCTTAAAATTCATCATTACTTGAAAATTACATTTTAGAAGGGTTACATCTTGACCCAAGTCTATAATGATGCTTAAAAAGAAATCTAAGCCATAAGTATTCAACCTATATCACACTAAAAAATATGAAAAAAATTAAAATAAGTATTTTTAAGACCCTTTAAAAACCCCTAAAAGAATGCATCCAAAATTCACCATATAGATTTCCAACACACATCCTAGTGGCCACATGACATTAATAAAAATTACAAAAAAAATTCACAAAAAATTATAATTAAAATACATTCACAAAAAAATTACAATTAAAATACATCACAAAAAGGGCTATAGTCATTCCAAATGGACTATGGTCTTGGTTTCATAGTTTGAACACATTAATTTTTTTAGAGATCTCCTATTTCCATTGGCTATGGAAATTAAACCTACACACTTGCATTGACACATTAATATATCCAAGAAATATCATAGATGAAGCAATGCAAATTAAACAAATGCATTCACATGTATGCTTAGAATTCAACAAGCTAAACATGATATCACGGTTATATAATTTTATCTTCCTTTTAATTAAATATAATCCTCAAGACATAACCATCACAATGTCAAAAAGCATTTCCATTTAATCCATACAAGATAATTATCATCATAGTAGTTAATCCAATTGGACATGTAACCATTCTAGCTATTTCTACATTACAATTACATAACATCACATTCTCAATTTTACCTTTGAGCTCATCAAATTATAAAATAATGATTTAGTTACTCCACACATGCAATGTAATCACAAGCCATATATATGTAGTGTCGTAAATTGACACCCTTAACAATTTCACACTATATTGACACCCTATTTTATACAAAAACATAATTATATTAATGATTTGTTCAGTTTAGGGTTAGATTGGGAAAATGCATTAAAATCCCCAACATCCCTAGAATTATTGGCTAAAAACACTCAAATTGGGGTAGCACCTTAGTCTTAAGGGTGACGTTTTTAAATGCTTATTACTTTGAGTTTCAACCTTGAGTGTTTTAAAATGACCCTAGGTTGGCCTATGCCAAAGAAAATCAATTGGAATACATATATAAATAAGTTTTCTCTCTTTTATGAATAACTATGCTTTATTATAACAAATCATGCACTATTATGCTTTAATTGTGAAGATACATGCAATCTCTTCTCTACATGCTAGCTACAAAAAAATATTGTGTTGTGTGGATTGACCTATTGCAATTTTTCAAGGAAATTCAATCAATCATCATCAATCCTTTGTGGCAATCTATGGTGTGACATTACTTTGATATGGGTTTCATACCTAAGGTAACTGTAGTCACCCTAAATCTGACATCACCTTCTCTTAATTAATTAAATAGCTTTATTTAATTAATTTACCCATTCCTCCCCCTTTAATTAATTAAATACATTTAATTAATTAATTAATCCATTTTCCCCTTATAATTAATTAAATATTTTATTTAATTAATTATATCACCTTCTAAAAGTATAGTTCTTCTAATCAATTAAATAATTCTTATTATTTAATTGATCCCATTAAAATCCCTTGTGCTTCTAATCCTAATTGTGTTAGTTAATCCTTGATTAATTAACCCACTAACCCTCGCTATCCCATTCTCCAACTATTAACTCCACCTAAGTTAATAAACTCATGGAATAATAACTCCACCTATCCTATTAAGCTAATTAATCACTAATTAGCTACCCTAACCACCATCATTACCATTATTTTATAATTTTAAATTCATCCTCAACCCCCTAATCTTGTCTCATTGATGCAACCAATCTCACCTACCTCCACTATCTTACACCTAACCTCAAAAATTAAATGAGGTGTCATCCCAAGGTGTGCTCACACATGTGTGAGCACACCTCATCTCCTCTCTCACACTCAATTGCAAAACTTGTCACAATGCTAATTAGCCACAACCTTGATCCATGCATCACATCCCTAATCAATCCTAACCCTTCATCAAATTTCAATCTTGACCCTCCAATTTTTTTTATAAATTACGCCTTCATCCTCTCATTTCTCCATCTTGAATTTGGCTACTATTATGTTGGCACAATCTTGTGAGCAATCCACATCCATCCTTGAGAAAATCCAATAAGAATAGGGTGCTTCTTGAGTTCAATCTTGAGGGCCACCAAAGGTATAAAGTTGTGTTTTCAATTTGATGCAATTTCCTTAGTATTTTATACTTTTGGTGTTAAATTATAAACCCTCTACATTCGGCACACTAGGTGGGACCCATGTCCCTACTAACATGTTTTTCCAAATTTATGTGATTCAAAGGTTTGCAAGTCTCGGACATTGTAAAATTGCGCTTTAGAATATACCTTTCATGCCTTCGTATCAACCTGTGGTGCTTCTGTCTTATATTATTGCACCTGTGTTTGATATTTAGGTGTCTGCATAGCGACTCTTCATGCCTGCGTTTCTAGATTCGACACCCACATTTTTTGATTTTTTTCCAACCATTTTTCTAACATACTTTGGGTTGTTGTAGGGTTTCTTTAGTATTTAGGGTTGTATTCAACTCTTTATTAGGATTCAAAGCTTGCTTTAGTCAGTATCACTAACTACTATTTAGCTTCTCCTTTTTGTTTTGCTACAACCACAACTATTACATTAAAAGGGAAAGATAAAAAGAACCGCAATCTAAAATTGATCATAAAATTTACATTGGTTAAACAAGATCACTAGTTATCTTAAATTTTATTTTGGGATCTAAAATTAACCCAAAAAATAAAAAATAATTCACATTTTAAGTGCATTACTGTGAAATATCTTTCATTTTAGTAAAGTGTTATTTTTTTGTGCCTACACCAAAACTTTCGGCACCTGTGTTGAAATTTTCAATGCCTTTGTAACCACACATTTGTTGTGATTTGTATTGTCTGCATAGTGATCCGCTACACATTTTTTTTCCAGAAAAGATCTCTATTTTAGCATAACTATTTGTCTATTCTCTATTCTAATGAAGTTTGTTAATCAGGAATTTCACAGTAACTTGCACTTTTGGTGAACACATTTAGCAAAGAATCACTATATTGCTCTAACTTGTGCCAACTAAATCTTTAAATGTAGGCCTCATTTTACTTACTTTGATGCTTTCATCTAGGCTAATTAGTTTGAACTATTTTGGTGTTATTTCAATATTTTGGCTCCTTTTGTTTAGTTAATCATTAAAAAAAAATCGGTATTTTGTGTATTCTAATAAAAAATAGCTATATTATTATTAATTAGGCCTAATTTCTATCATCTATTTCTAGACTAATGTAGGTGCCATTTTACACATTTTGACACTTCTATTTTTAGTGTTAAAATCTCTTCTTTTCTATTTCTACACTTTTGTATCTGCACTCTATAAAATTGTGCTTCTATTTAGTTTTGCATTTTTTGAGCAAATGTTTGGACTAACGAGTGGTGCAACTATTTGATCATCAAAGAAAAATACAATAAACTACTAATCTATGGTTTTGCAGAATGTTTGACCAAGACCTTTTATTTTTCCACTAATCTAGGCACTAAATTAGTGTAGTGGGTTAATTAACTTTGTTTCCATGCTTGGAAGAGTGCAATAGATGTATGCTCTCCCCTCATAGTTAGCATAATCTTCGGGATCAAAAATATTTGCATGTCTTCATTTTGTTTAGATCAACATGTTTTAGGTAATCATAAGGTTGCTAGTTTGTGTGTATGCTCTCCCCTCTTGCTCTATGTGATCGTAGGGATCAAAATCACCTAGTATACCTTTCCCTTTATGAGACACCCTAGGGGACGATCTCAACCACACATATTGGTGGGGTATATAAAGGGGGGAGAACTAAATTTGGACCTCAATCTAGTTGTGTCCTAATTGGAAAAGATTTGATTTCTTAGGGTGATTCCAAGCTAGGAGTGGAGGGCTAGTATGAGCTCTTAGTACCTTGTTGAAGTTCCCAATCCATGATTGTGATGGACTAGTGTTCATGGATTGAGCCTCATGTACCTTGTGTATATAGAGGACTCCCTAGAAAAACATTGTAAACCTAGAAAGCCATCAAATGTAGGTTAATGTGGGAGTATGTGCAGAATCATGATGGGCCAAAAAGTGGCAATATGATGGGTATGTGGCTGACCACTTTTTTTAAACCCAAAATTGATGAAATGAAAAGGGTTTTTAAAGGAGATTCTCAACTTTCCACCAATATAAATTATGCTTTACTTTTAATTTAATAAGTAATTATTATTCATTTTCTACTCAAATTATTGCTAAAGTCTTGATTGATAGTCTAATTGAAAAACATCAATAGCTTTCAAATGGCATCACATTTTTTGAATCCAAACATGTATCACATTCTATGCTTCACATACTATAGGATTAAAAATAGAAAAATTGAATTTCATGAAGTTTTGACCAAGTTAAGGTGGTTAGACATATGAGTTTTTTATATTTTTTAAAAGTTGTAATAAAAATCATAATTAATTATTTACTTGGAAAAAAAATAAAAAATATGCATCACATGGGACATGAGTCCTCTACTTATGTCTAAAATATTATAAAAAATATTATCATTTTATTGTGGTTAGCGGTCGACACACACCTACTTCTTATTTTTTCCCAATTGAAGTAATTATCGATTGAAATTTTAATTTTTACCAAATAGATTTCTTTTTTTTAAAACAAACCTAGTAGTTTAGAAACTACATTCAATTTTCTACAGATTCTATTCTTATATATTTTGAAATAATATAGATAACTTATTCAAATTTTTATGTCAAGTTGCCTAACTCTAATTTTTTGCCACTTAAGGGCCTTTTTTTCCATGATGATCCTGCACATACCCGTGGTGCAAGGGATGTGTATCATACCCTAAAGTTACTCACCATATACTCCTTTAGGTTGAGTTATAAATCCTTGTGGTGAACTATGATAATTCCCAAGGAACGAGAAAAGGTGAGCTTGCGGCATCTGTTGGTGACCTTGTGCCATTAGATCTCTACCTATTCATGTTAACAAGAAAGGGTGTGCCATCCAAGTATCAAGGAGTATTAACCCAAGCTTTCTTGGATGGTGGGACCACATCAATATATAAACCTACTTGAGGTTAGGGCTTGCAATTGTAAGATGGGGTTAGAGAATTCCTAGCATAGATAAAGTGACAACCAACACTTCTAAGCTACAAACCACATCAAACAAGAGAGAAAAATAATAATAAGGAATCAAAATGAAAGCATTCCAAAGTAAACACTCCCCATTTTAGTTGCTTCACTTCTCTTGTCTCTCCTTCTTCTTCTTATGCCAATATTTCCCTTAGAATTATTGTTGAAGTTGTGAAAATACCTACAAATAGTAAGCAAAAAAGTTGGAGATAATGGTTGTTAAGTTGAAAATGGGAGAGGATGGTTGATTTTATAGACAACCATTCGAACATATGACCTAGATTAATCTTCTAGAAAGATTCCAAGATCCACAAATGAGAATGGATGAAAGGGAGGTTACGAAATGGATGGCCAAGATAAAAATTCTAGAAAGATGCCAAGATCAATGGTTGAGAATTGATGCACCAAGAATATGCCATTCATAGAAGGTGCTATGACAATTATGATGCCAACGGCTATGACATCCGATGACTATGAAAAAAATGAATGGCATGGAATCTTTGACCAAGGAGGCATAAATGATTTATTCAAAAAATGGACAAAATGGACAAGTGGAAAATAAATAATTCATTCGAATTATTTATTTGGAGATAATGAAAAAGGAGCATTTAATTAAATCAAATTGTGAAATAATTATTATTATATGACTATAGACAAATGATGAAAGATAAATAATTAAATAAATAATGATTTATTTAATTATTGAAGAAAAGGGGTGCTAGTGACACAATTAATTTATTTTAATAGATCAAGATAGAAAAGAGATTAGGAAGTGAATTAATTAAATAATTAAAAATTATTTAATTAATAGAGGACTATGATCAAGCATAATTAAATAATTAAAATTATTTAATTATTAGAGGATGACAATCAAGGAAAAATGTTGCTCATGGGCTTAGGAAATTTTTTAGTGTCTACATTTTACCCCTCTTCGACATAATGTAGTTCATCACGTTGTGTCAAAGAAATTTAATTCTAAAATATGTCCTAGTGTAAATAGAATAAGGAAGGATGACCAAGAGGGTTGTATGCCCCCTTGAGAGGAGAGGAAAGTTCAAAGAACATGAATGTTCTCTTGAATTGGATGATAAGACTAGAGGATGAAGGATAGAAGAAATGTTAGCATGGAGAAGATGGATGTTAACATGATAAAGGAAAGGAAGATTGAGATGAAAAGCTAGACAAGAAATGACAAGGGACCAACTTTCATACTTCTATATTTATCATCATTGGGCGTCAAAATTGTTGCAAATGGAACACAAACACCATGTTATGACATAGAACAAGGTGTGAAAGGTGACCATTTGTGAGAGACAAGCAATTAAAAGATAAAGTTAAATGACAAGGAATGCCCTAGCTCATACTAAAGGCCCAATTATCCTAGTATTTTTTCCAAAACAAACCACAAACAACAAGAAAACAAAAGAGGTCATGATCCATCATCATCTCTCTAAATCCATTAATAGGACATCCTCGAGGTAACTAATAACATGACTGAAGACCAACCAAAAAGATAAGACAAATTATCTAGACCAACAAAGTGTTTTCCAATAGAGATAGTTTTTGTCGATGTTAATGATAAGATTGTTTGATTGATTGATTAGGTTGACCAAGATGACTGAGTTTGATTGAAAATTTGACAAGGATTGACTGATAAGTTGACAAGGGTTGAAAAATTGATTGGATTGACTGCACCCAGTCTCAAGAAGGACACATCTTGATTAATGCAAGATTGATTGACAAAGATGACAAGATTGGTCAATTTGATAAAGATTGATTGATAAAATTGAAAAAGTTGATTGAATGTGCCTAACATCAAGAAAGACATATCCTAATTAAGGCAAGATTGATTGACAAGGTTGACAAGATTAATTATTTGTTTAAAAAAAATGATGAATATGACTAAGCGATGTGACGATACCCAACTTCATGAAGGACACATCCTATTTAAGGAAAAGGACACATCTGATAAAGTTGACCAAGTGATAAGTGTTGACAAGGCACCTAACTGCAAGAAAGACATATCCTTCTTAAGGTGAATGACCAAATTGACAAAGTCTAATCTCGGGAAGGACCCATCCTAATAAAAGACAAGAGATAGGACCCAATGAGAAAAATGACATAATGCCCCATTTCACTAAGATTGATGATCCAATTGATTGGTTGATCATAAGATGTTTGACTAATTGAAGGATTTTTTTGGTTATGTTTTTCTATTGATTCATGATTTGGTTTGAGTGATGGTTTTTTGCAGACCCAAAACAATACTAGACTTGACAAACCCTAAAGGACTGATCTAGGTGACCTTGGGGGCTCATCAATTGATGGTCTTTCCTACATTATACATGTGGAGACTTCGTAGTTCGGCATGAATTGACTTTTCCTTATTCAACAAAAGACTAAGTCATGGTTTTATTTGGACAACCTAAAAGGACTGGCATAATGTCTCAGGGGCCCATTTAAGATGAGTGTTGCCTACATAGCTACCACATAGATACAACATAGTTCAACCACTCTAATAAAGACTGAATCAGACTTAGACTCATACTCTATTTTTAGGATTTTTTATGTTTTCTAATGTTTTTTAGATTTTGATGGTTTTTTTTTTTTGGGTTTTGGAAGTTTTCTTTTTTTGTATTTTGATGTTTTATGATTTTTTTGGATTTTGATGGGGCTTTTCTTTTTGGATTTTTGAAGTTTTCTATTTTTTTTTTGAATTTTTGATGTTTTACAATGCTTATACCATGTGTTATCTTCCCATAAAGACGTGAGTCAAGGAATTTCTCCCCGTTAGGTGTAGGACCAATTTATTGTGCATGAGGGGAAGCAACATGCGAATGTGAAGGATGATCAGGATGCTAAATTTCGGTGGTTCTCAGGCCATGAGAAGGATGATGAGGCTTTATTATGAATAAGTGTCATGTGCGAATGGATGCATAGAAAGGACAAAGGACCAGATAGAGTGACAATAGACGAAGGAGCATAGACTGACTACACATGGCCCTTGTTTTCTAGGTTTTCACCATGGTGCTTATCCAAAGCGCCACTGAAGTGGTTTTCACTTTTGGATGAATTATTTCTCTTTACTATTTTTTGATATTTTTTGATATTTTTGTTGTCACCAAGATGCTTGTTTGCCACATTTTCATCAGGGGACCAATTTTTTGTATTTTTGACTTTTAAAGGGATACTCTGAGAATCAAGTGTAGTACTTGTGAAGGTGCATGCTATTGATAGGTTTGGACAATGGTTCTCCTTCAGGAGTAGAAAGCTGATAAGTGTATGATCCATATGATGTGACAATGCCTTGATTCTCCTGGATGACCATGTTGAATGAAAGGATCTAATATGGATGATGATTGCAAGAGGAAATTATGATGGACAATATATGTAGCAGAAAAAAGAGGCTAGGGTAGGATCCCTAATGTGCACACTATGTGGGCCATCAGGCTTCAGATGAAAAGGAGATTGGGTGACCAATGAGCTAGAGTATGTGAAGGGGTCATCATCAAAGGTACACTGAAAAACATTGCCAATGGAAGTGGAAATATGTGATGAATGTGTGAGTATGGATGGCTGAAATGGGATGTATGGAATGAGTGAAAGTGATGGTGGAGACATGGGATCAACAAGATCTTATTTTTGGATTCTACTTTGGTGGATGCCCCCAGTTATTTTTGATGGAGAGGCATAGTTGGAGATCAATTCTTTCTTACTTTCATTCTTCTAATAGATGCCCCCAATTATCTTTTATGAAGAGGCATAATTTTTCTTTCTTTTAGTCTTGATTTTTATTTGTATCTTTGATTCATCCAATAGATTTTGAATTTGGGTAAAGGACTATTCTTGACCTTAATCTTAAGGGCCACCAAAGTTATAAAGTTGTGTTTTCAATTTGATGCAATTTCCTTAGTATTTAATTCTTTTGGTGTTAAATTCTAAATCCTCTACATTTGGCATGCCCAGTGGGACCCACGTCTCTACTAACATGTTTTTCCAAATTCGTGTGATTCAAAGGTTCGCAAGTCTTGGACACTATAAAATCATCCTTTAGAATAGCATTTTCATTCCTTTGTATCAACCTGTGGTGCTTCCATCCCAGATTACTACATTTGTGTTTGATATTTAGGTGTCTGCATAGCAACTCTTTGCACCCGCATTTCTGGATTTGACACCCGCATTTTCTAATTTTTTTCCAACCATTTTGCGAACATGTTTTTGGTTTTTGTAGGGTTTGTTTAGTATTTAGGGTTGTATTCAGCTCTATATTAGGTGTGAATTTTTATTTTTTTTTCCCTTAGTCTTCCAATCTTTGGCCTCCTTTTGTTTTGACTACGGAAGTGTTCGGGTTAATGAAGGGATGATAAGAAAGATGGGAAATGCACCACATCGTGGCTACATGACTTTCCCTCATCATTTTCTTTACAGAGGAGTGCCCAAGACACATGTAAGAATGGTGGAAGTTTTCTGAAAAAAATATTTTTTCGAAAACATAAGGTTTCTGATCGTGCGATGTGTCATCTTTCTATTAAAGGAAGACTATGCCTCTTGTGAGGTATTATCTTTTCGAGACTTTTAGAACTTGCCAGTTTTTCTTTTCTTGGTTCTTACAATGGAAGCTTCAAGTTGATGCTTCGAGATAGTGTGATTGGTTATTGGAATTCTTTGTCAGGCTATTGTTTTTAGGATCTAATCGTATATGAGCTTCTATCTTTAAAATATCCAAAAGACATTAATGCAGTCGCGAGGAGTTAATGAGAAAAGATCTTTTGTGGCCTAAAAAAGGGTTTATGATCAGATTGCGAGCTATCAAATATCAACATCTGGCAGCAATAAATTATGTATTAAGGCAATGTTTCTTTCTTTTGGTGGCTATAAGAGGAGGGTGACAAAACAATGAAGAGTTGGATTCCAACTGACAGTTGTTTTTCAAAAGAAGTGTTTCTTTAGTTTTCTTATGATTTTAAGATTATTTTTTCAGAAACAAGTTATAAAACTACCTTATTCTAGCATGTTATATCTATTAAGGTTTAAACTATTGTCGAAATGGCACCTGACCTTTGTTTCAAAGTTCATTTCAAAATTAAAGCTCAAACTATTGAGAAGAATTTGTTGAGACTGTGCATGCATGGCCTTTTTCAAGCTTTCTTTGTAGATATTGTCATTTTGAATGAAACATTGTGTGTTGCAAGCTGTATTTGGATAGTTTAAATAGCATATTTCTATGATTTATGCTTGTATTGTAGAATAGTGGCTTAGGAAAATTGGACAATGTCATTGGACTTCTTTGTTTTTCTGAAAGTTGTTATTTTGTTGTGCTATGCTATATTGGGAGAGAGAGTTCTTGTGATTTCTGAAATATTGTTCTTTTACTCAT
The DNA here is from genome assembly GCA_007258455.2 of Sequoia sempervirens. Taxonomy (NCBI): domain Eukaryota; kingdom Viridiplantae; phylum Streptophyta; class Pinopsida; order Cupressales; family Cupressaceae; genus Sequoia; species Sequoia sempervirens. The sequence goes on along the minus strand of VDFB02067563.1, from coordinate 41,305 downwards.
AAGAAATCTTTATGTTTGATTAGACCTTAATGAACACTACCTGCAAAAAGATCTGAAAGTCTACACTA